>LSSL01000185.1:0-34034 GCA_001953115.1 Smittium mucronatum | reverse complement strand
TATCATCCAAGGGTTTTCAGAATCTGAATGCATGATTTTCTGGGTGTTTGGGGTAAATTTTTTGTAAAGAGCTAGTATGTTCTCCAATAAGGTTATAACTAATTTTTTTATTTAAATTATATATATATATATATATTTTATATGCAACTTATTTTTTTTTCATAAATTAACAGTTTGAGTAATTACACTCTTTTTGATGCATATCCGTAATAATTCCTGAAAACTATAAATCTTAATTCGCGCTATTAAATTTTTTAATAAAAGAATTTATCAGAACATTTTTTAACCACTAAAATTTCAATCGATTATCTGATACTTTCTAAATAAATCGAGTGCCTAATTTTCTCTCAATAAGCTTAAATTAGAAAATTTTTATCCTTTTAAAATCTCATAATTTTTTTCGATATAATTAAATAAATATCAAAGTATTTAAATTATCAATCAAGTTTTTTAATATTGAAAAATGCGTTTTATAGGTTAAAAATAGGTATATTGTTATTATATCCACTTTTAGAAACAATAAAAAAAATTTATGGTGTTTTGATTGCTTCGTATAAGATAATTATTATAAAAAAAAGAGTAGTTGTATTTCATGATTATGATTTGAATAATATAAGTATTCTTTTTAAATATTATCATGTTTAGTTTTTAATATAGTTTAATAATTAAAATTTTTATTTTGTTATTTAAAAGCTGTGAAAACGTTTCTTTATTAACCATTTTATTATTTGAGAATTTATAAAATACTGGAATTCAGGATTTTATTTATTTTTATAATAAACATCATTTTATGGAAAAAATCATATCAATCAATTAAATTATATACAGCAAATATTCGGAGATTTTTTTTGAGAATGTTTCCTAACTATTCGTAAAAAAAAACAGTATAAAATTATCTACTGTAGCAATTTTATTTATATTTATATTTATTATTTTTTAAAGGAAAAACACATCATTTTAAAAAGCAAAAGATTACCAATTAAAGAATATTAAAATTAAAAATTGTGCTTAAAAAATATTAATATTTCCAAAAATTACTTTTATCCATTATTTTTTTTAATTCTTGAGAAAAAGTTATATATTCTGTATAAATATATTTTAATTTTAATTGATATACACATATATATATTATGTAATGATTTAAAGTTAATATAACTCGGTTTAGTTTATTTAAGATCTTAATTTAAATTATTCTTTCTTAAATTTTATTATTTTAGTTGGGTTATATTAAATAAATCGATTTAGAAGATTAATTGGCATGTAAATTTGATGAAAAAAACCATAAAATTTTTTAATTTAGTTTCTGCAACAAATCAGAATCATTTTTAAAAAATAGACTAAAATTTCAACAGAAAATTTTTAATAATTCATCAATTTATTCATCCCTTTTATTTTTTAATATTAAAAAAATCCAATTAATTTTGATTTTTTTGCTTTAGATGATTCAAAGATAGTATATATATATATATATATAATTGATTTTTTTTTTTCAATTTTTTTCAAAGAATCAATGTGTCAGGAGAAAAGATGGATTTATTTATTAATAAAATATTAGATTAAAAAATAACATTCTTAACAGAAATAAGTTTAAAAAATAAATGAAAATTCAGATATATTATATATTACAAAAATAAATCAAATAAATTGAATTTGAGAAATTAAATACTTCATTTGTAAATTCAGGCTAGATAAAAAATAAAATAAACTTAAATTGTGTATTTTTTCCTTATTTTTTATAATAATAATATCAGAAAAATATTAAAGCAAAGATTGCGATATAAATATTAAAATTTTAGATATGAAAATTTGAATATTTTATCAAAGATTATCATATTTCTTTTTAATAAAATTATAAATTAGGATTTTTTAGTGGCTTATATTTTATAATTTTAAAATTTCATAAACTATTGGTAGGTTAATAAAAAAACACATTTTTTAAAAATCGGTATTATTTGTTTTTGAATAAATTTATTTTCAGTTTTCTTTTAAAAATATTTTTTAATAAATGAAATAAAAATTTTAGGATTTATGTTTAAGATTTCAATTTCTATCAATTAGATAAATATTATTTATGAAGAGGAAGTGAAAATTTAATTTTGAATCAGTAGTAGCTGTTCAGTTTTATAAAGTTTGAATATTTTCCTATAAATAAGACCAAGGCTCTATTAAGGGGTCAAATCAGCATATAGCAATTATTTTACGAAGCCCATGTTGACTAGATCCAAAGTTTGTAAAAAATTTTATTTTTTATTAGCATTTTTAAATTTAGCCTCTTTTAAAAGGAAAAATAGTATCGAAGTTTTCAATAAGCTCTTTTTCTTTGTCAAAAAGTTTTACCTTCGACTATTTATAACCTAAATAATTTCATTAAATTGAAAAATAATGGGGGTGTTAGGTTTATGCTGGTAAATTTTACTTTATACATATAAATATGAATTATTTATCTTAACAGTGGTTTATATTTTATTAAAGAGAATATTACTATATCCAATATAAATATATAGCATATCTAAGGTGACTTGACCTGGCTGGAGGCATATTTCCAATTTAACATCAAGAAATTTCGTCTACTTTTTGACCTCTAAATTTTTTCGATTACTTGATTTTAGAAAAAATCCATATTAAAATGGAATTCTTTATTTTTACTGGTCTTTTTTTTTTTAATATTGACTTGTAATAGGATGGTTCAGTAGGCGAAATGTCTTTTAGCCTTCAGTCCTGACACCCATGGCTAAAGATAAAATTATTTTGGCCAAAAATTTCATGACATAAATAAAAGAAAGCAAAAAATATGCTAATATGTGATTTTTTTGGAATTTTAAGATTTTAATTTTATATCTTTTCACTAAAAAAAATACTATATACCCGTTTTCTATCATTTTAATATCATAAATATAGCAATTGTTATAAAATTAAACACCAAATAATATGCCTAAAAAGTATTTCAAAATAAGGATATTAGAAAAAGATAATAAATAAAATTTAAAATTTTTTTCAAATGTGATGATATTGATTTTTTAAGCTTTTGTAAAATAATTTATCTTAATTTCTAATTTTATTTTTTTTCGATATTTTAAAAATGAAGTAGTTTAGAAAATAAAAACGTTAAAAAATCATTATAAACCGCATTTATAATCTTATCTACATTATTATATATTAAAAAAAAAAACCATAATATTTTAAAATAAAATTCTTTCCTGTACCCGAATATGTTGATGCTGAAGAATTTTAAAAAGATTTTTTTTTTTTAGCCGAAAGTTTCAGTTTCCTGCCATTTTTTATCGGGTGAAATTAAATACTATATAATAAGAGAATCTGGGGCCATAAAAAAAAAAGGTTTTTTTACAATTCAAAAATATTTCTAGCGATAATATTTTTATACATAATAATTTTTGATTTAGTCTATGTGGATAAAAAATAGATATCGAATTTGCTTTTTTAATATTTATTTGCTTATTTTAGATCAATTTCAATTTAGAGTGGTTAAATAAAGTAGGCTTTGGTAGTCATTATATTTAAACTTTCTTGGATGGGATTTGATATTATATTTAAGATTATTATTTATGACTTGCTTTGCTAAAAGGGACCAGAGGTTTACACGATAGAATAAAGTTACTAGACTAAAAAAAATATCTAAAAAAAACTTTTTTTAAATACTTTTTTCTAAAAAATAATATTCCATGATTATATAAATTAGATTTTAATCTAAGGTATAAATTTAACATATCTATATTAATTTTTTTTTTAAGATCACCTAATTTCATGTTATGATATCGATTTCATATTTAACAATAATATATAAGTTTTTTTAAAAAAGTTAGATTTTTGTTTTGAAAATATCAGGTCACATACTATCATGTTATTTTTAATTAAAGGACTTTGGTGGTATCTTCTTGATAGATGAATAAGTAAAACCAAGCTTTTTTTTCTATTGCGGATTTAAACTAATCTTCCAAACTGCCTAAATGTTTTGAAAATGGTTTACTTAGGAAATATATTTTTTTATTGGTAAGCTACTATCTCGAAAAAAGTTAAATATTAAAGCAAAAATAGATAAAAAATAGATATAATTTCATATAAAACTTTTGAAAGATCCGATTTAGTTTTATTTTAAAAATGAAAAAAAAAATTTAGAGCCATTTCACTATAATAAGATTCTATTTAAAATAGTGGTTATTAATGTTTTTTTAAAAGTAAAAAAAAACCAAGTAAAATTTGATATACCTTGTGTAACAAATATACACAGAATTTTAATATCATTTCCCAATAATAGTATGGGTGTTATATACTCAAAGTAAAAATGTATAAAAACAAATTTATCCAACTTTGAGGGGTGTGATACATTTTCTCATAAAAAATATCTGCCAGATTGCAAAAATTCTTGGATTGTTTCCCGACAGAACCATAGAAAATAAAGAATTAATTTAGAGGGATGAGAACAGATACAAGAATATCTAGAAAATGGTTGGTTTTATTATTGATATTTATAATTGACATCTTTTGATAATCAATTTTTTTTTCTTCAAGTACTTTTTAAAGAGTTAAAAAAATCATTATCATGCAAATCATTTTACCTTCTTAATAGGTTATGTTTTAATAGCTTTATCTATGAAAAAATTAAAAAACGAAAAATATCTCTTTTTTATAATTAGAGCTTGATTATAATGCCTTTTCATTGAATCCGCATAATACATAACACCCAATTCATTACCAATTGAAACCATTCTGTTGTATCTTGTTAAGAATAATAATTTGGGGGTGCTTATGATCTGGCAGATTTGTATACCATCAAATTGAAAAATTTAAAGGGCATCCTTGCAGGTTAGAACATAGTTTTTGGAGAAGATGTTTGTTTATTTTTACTTTTTACCGTTATACTATATCTATGAGATGTGATCCATTGATTCATATTACAATATACTCGCTCAAAAAAAAAAAAGAAAAAAATTTACGAAGAGTTCGATCCGTCGAATATCCCTCAAATTAAAAAATAGAGGATACTTTTTCTTAATAAAAAAAAAGTTGTAAAGATGACGCAAAGAAATTTGGGTCTAATCTAAAGATTTTTGGATGCCGATTAAACCTCTAGATTATCGATAAGTTGCGTGCAATTTCCGGCCAATTTAATCTTTATATCAAATTCATGGATTTGATACAGCTAATTTAAGCCATATATAGGCATTTTTTTGGCTTTAATCAATAATAGTACTGCGAATAACTTGGATAATAATTCTCAAATTCACCTTGACACTATGGTGAATTTTGCACCCACATAATATGATAAGAAGGCTGATTCAAAGGGGGTGCATTAAATTAAGGTGTTTATATTTAAAACATAATATCACTGATAATGAAACACTGAAAAATAATTCATAGAGGTGAGTGTTTTTATGAAATAACTCTAAATACAATTAATTTTTGACCTGAGATTTTAAAAAATATATTATGAATAAAATTGAAGAATGTTAAATGCCAGCAGATTTTCACTCTACAAGAGAATGAAGCTTTCTCTAATCGATCCATTTCTCCTGGCAGCTCTGCACCTTTTGGGTCGCGTGCTCAAGGAAATCTGTGTGGGCTTAAATCATTAATCTCCATCACCCAGCCAAATAAATTAGCAATATTGGCTTATATCGTTTCAGGCGAATAGATTACCAGAATTAATCTTTTAAAGAGACTGAAACCCTCAGATCATGCTATTTTCAACCACTAATCACACATTTTATCTGATCTCATTTCAACCATTGGACAGTGGCACATGAATTAGCAGAATTAAAAAACAAAATTGAGAAAATTTTTTTTACAAAAATAGATTTAAATTATTTTCTGCAAAAAAAAAAAAAAGCAGTATTATGCTGCCCTTTTATGGATCGGCTGAGGAAAGAATGGCCAAATCATATGGTTCAATATAGCGAATAGATTTTGATGTTGTTTTTGAAAAAAAACTAAAAAAAAAAATTTTATTAAAAAAGGGATAGAGGAATCAAATCAACCAAGCACCTAAAACGGTTCTTGCATTAGACTCATTAAATTCTTATAACTGAAGCAAAGTTTGAAATCTATTTTTGCTTTTCTTTTACTTATATTTTGATTATCTGTATCCTTTATATAAAGATTTAAATATGAGTTCTGACGCTCACTTCATCAAACCCGAGGATACCACCAGGCCTCTTGATACTTCCGATTGGCCATATCTCTTGAAGGTACTTGTTTATTTCATTATTTTCTTACAATCCCATAAGAATTTTAAATCCCTTTAGCCCTTGATTTCTTTTTATCGTTTGACCGAAAGAAAATTCTTTTTAATTTACGTCAGATCTCCTAACTTTTGATCTATTCATTTTAATGTTTGTAGAATTATGAAAAGCTAAATGTTCGAACCGGCCATTATACTCCCATTCCTACTGGTACTACCCCACTTAAAAGAGATTTATCTACATATATCAAGTAAGTTATCACATATTTTTTTTCCTTCATTGTTTGTCTTTGGACATGTACTAATGTTACATGAATCCTAAATTCCAATACTAATAATAAATCAAATTTCTTTCTTTTTTTTAGGTATGGTGTAATAAATCTTGACAAACCATCAAACCCATCTTCTCACGAGGTTGTCGCTTGGATCAAAAAAATATTGAGAGTCGAAAAGACTGGTCATTCAGGAACACTCGATCCAAAAGTAACTGGTTGTTTGATCGTATGCATTGACCGTGCCACCCGTTTAGTAAAGTCCCAACAAAGTGCAGGCAAAGAATACGTCTGTGTCCTCCGTCTTCATGACATCATCCCCAACGAATCTGATCTGTCTCGTGCCGTATCCACCCTCACTGGTGCTTTGTTCCAGCGCCCACCCCTTATCAGTGCCGTCAAGAGACAACTAAGAGTTCGCACGATTTACAGCTCTGATCTTATTGAATTCGATAACAAGCGCAAGCTCGCTATTTTCCATGTTAGTTGTGAAGCTGGTACATATATCCGTACTTTATGCGTCCACTTGGGTCTCCTCCTCGGTGTTGGTGGTCACATGCAAGAACTCCGTCGTGTTAGATCTGGTGCCCTCAGCGAAAACGATAATTTGATGACCATGCACGATGTCCTCGATGCCCAGTACCAGTACGATAACACCCGCGATGAATCGTACCTCCGCCGCGTCATCCGTCCCCTCGAATGGCTGCTCGTCAACTACAAACGCGTTGTTGTCAAGGATTCCGCCGTCAATGCTATCTGCTACGGTGCTAAAATGATGATTCCAGGTTTGCTCCGCTACGAGTCCGATATCGAGATCGGTGATGAAATCGTCCTCATGACTACTAAGGGTGAAGCCATTGCTCTTGCCATTGCCATGATGTCTACTTCTATTATGGCCACTTGCGACCACGGAGTCGTCGCCAAGATCAAACGTGTTATCATGGAACGCGACACCTACCCTAGAAAGTGGGGTCTTGGTCCCAAAGCCCTTGAAAAGAAGAAGCTCATCAAGTCTGGCAAGTTGGATAAGTTTGGAAAGAAGAATGAGAACACCCCTGAAAGTTGGACAAAATCTTATAACGACTACAACGATCCTGAAGCTACCACTTCCACTGTAGCTCAAGATGCTAAACCCGCTGTCGTCTCTAGCCCAGTTACCGAAACTGTTGAAGAACCCAAAAAGGACAAAAAAGATAAAAAACGCAGCAAACCATCGTCCGGATCCGAATCTGACGAGCCCAAATTATCCAAAGAAGAAAGAAAAAAATTGAAAAAGGAAAAGAAGGAGAAAAAGGAGAAAAAAAAATCTAAAAAAGAATAGTTAGATTATTTCCTCTTTTTAAAAAAAAAAATTCTAAAAAAGATCAAACATACTATTTCCTCTTTTATTTCTTCTAGCTTTTTATTAATAATAATAATGACCCGTAAAACTAGTTACACTCATTTTTGAAAATAAAATCCTATTAAACTCTAGTTGAATAGCTGAAAATTGGCAAAGTTAGCATTTGCTCCTGCGCTACCTTGCGTGCCCGTTGCTGATACCTGGGTAAAGTTCATGTTTTGGCTGGATGTGGCCGTGTTCAAAGCGCCGAATGGTGAATTGCTGTTTGGGTTGCCACCTGAATAGCTTGAGCTTTGGAGAGCAAACGGGTTGCTGGAGATAGATGCTTGGCTATTTGATGGTGCAATGTTTGCACCACTGAATGGGTTGCTACTGCTAATCTGCATGCTCCCCATAACACTGTTCAAGTCCGACATTTGTGGCTGGGGATTTGATTGGAAAAGGGAAGGGTTATTCCCGAACATATCGATCGGCTGGTTATTTGTGATTCCAGAATTCATGGAACTGTACTGAGTAGGCTGTTGAATCTGTTGTTGAGTCTGCTGATTTTTGAAAGGGTTGTTGACACCAATACTACTGTGCGCTCCAAAACTAGTATCTGCAGCTGGTGATGCCATCACGGGATTAAAAGAGAATCCGGAGCTCGCCAATGCGGTGCCGCTATTCATAGAGTTAGAATTGGTGAATCCTGTTTGAGAGGATAGTTGACTACTTTGCGAGTTAAATTGCTGCATTGGAGCTTGGTTAAAGGGAGTATTTGATGAAAGAGCAGAAAAGCTATTTTGGCTGGATTGCTGGAGAGAAGTATTTTGGCTTGATTGTGGTAAGAACGGAGCGATTTGAGTTGTTTGTTGCTGGAAGGGAGTGTTTGGAGTTGTTTGTTGCTGGAACTGGGTATTTTGAGTAATCTGTTGTTGGAAGGGAGTATTTTGAACAATTTGTTGTTGGAATGGGGTGTTATGGCTGACCTGCTGTTGTAATGAGGAGTTCTGGCTGCTAAAGGCAGGCATGTTGGAGTATGGATTATTAGAGTTGATTGTAGCTGGAGTTTGATAATTTGGATTAGAAACTGCAGTGGACATAGTGTTAGAGACTGTATTTTGGATCATGGGATTTATATCATTCTGAGCATCGACAAAATATTTACTATTGCGGTCCTGAAGCAGGTTTACGGTGAAATTCATTTGATCCGGATTATTCAAGTAATTATTATTTGGAGCGAAGGTGGCCTGGTTATTGCTGTAGTTATTAGTTGGAGAGGTGTGATTGATGCTATCATCAATGTTAGAAAAAAAGTCAATAAGGTTGTCGGTAGATTGATTATTGGAATTGTTCTGTATATTTGAGGGAGGGGAAGAAGAGTTGGCAGAAGGTCTGTTGGGTACAGGTGGGGCAGCAGAGTTGGGTTCTGGAGAATATTTGATGTTGCTTAAAGGTTTCCTCTTTTGTAAAATAGAGCCGGTAGCGTTTAAGCCAGAATTTTGCTTCTTCATGCTAACACCAGTGGTACCTGAACTAGAAGCTTGTTTAAGCATTGCAGCGCCGTTTATGGTCTTTCTTTTGTACTCTTTAATTTCCTTGGAAGCAATGGCCTTCTCTTTGTCATTTAATTTCAAGTGTTCTTCTAATGTTCCTACAAGAGTTGTAGGGGCATGTAAAAGTTCGGGAATGGTAAAGCCGAGAAGGGGTTCAAATCTACGTGATTCCTCAAGGTACTCGTTGGTTCTTTCAACGAGTTTAACAAATCTTTTATAGAGATCGAGGGCTCTACTCATATCAACCTCGGGTAGGTCAAAAAATATGGAAAGAGTTTTAATGGCACCTTCATTCATGGTTTGGAAGAGTTTGAGCATATCTCGCAAACAATATCGAAACATAGAAAAAGTGACTTCGTTATTTAAAGATTCAGGCTCAAACTAATTTTTTTAAAAAAAATGAAGACTGTAAAAAAAAAATTGCAGAAATAAGCTCCATAAAAATTAATTTTTTTTTTTAAAAAAAGTAAAAAAACAGAGAACAGAGAATTTGAATATTATACCTGGCATTTCAGGAGAGAATGGAGTTGCTTTTGTACGGTAGTTAATTCAACGAGGAGTAGCTTGGGGTCAGAGATAGTTTTAGAATAAATTTGGGAGTTTTTGTTCCGCTTCTGAAGAACAAAATCGATATTTACGGTTTTGAAAGCGAATGATTTATCTCTCAAGTATGAAGCATACAATTTGATATTTCTAGATTGTTCGACGCCTAATAGAAATACAGGCAAAGTATATCGAAGATCTCAGGAAGCAAATTCAAATATATAAAGAAAATATGATGAAAATGAAGTTAAGGAAGAGGATAATACCAAGAGTGCCGCTCTTATCACGGAATTTAGATAGATCCAAAACCGAAGGCATTTGGGTTACGTATTCATAAATAGCAGGACCATTTCCTTCATGCATCAAAATATGGACTAAAATCAGACTTTTCATGGCCACCTTTGGTATGGTAAAAAGTAGTGCTTAATTAAATGCGAAAAAGAAATGGTTTTATAATGTAATGATAAATACCATCCAATTATAAGTACAAATTCTGTCCTGAATTTGGATGAAGAATGAACCAACAGACATTCCGGACCAACTGATATTAATCAATTCTAAAAGTAGTTTACAAAAAAAATCAAAGAAGCCCTAGGCTAGAGCTAGAAGGAATAAATGGGACAAACCTTCAACATGTTTGAGCTTCGGATGATTAAGATCCTTCCGAGTAGCTTTAAGGATAGCCTTCTCCATTTGGGTGACTGAGTATGGTCTGAATGACTGTTATACACGCTTGGTTGGCAATTTCAATTTTAAAAAAACAAAATTAAAGAGATACAGAAATAGGATAAGGCTGTAATAGGAGTAGTGTTGAGTTCTTGGGTCTGTTTGCCTATTGAGGGGAAACACAGTTTTTTCTAATACACCCGCAAACTCCACCACCACCATCACCATCACCTGAATAAGATTGCGTTATTTTTAACTCAAACAGACCTACTCAGCTACTATCTACCCAATTGAAAGTGCGATCCATTACTTTAAAACAACAAATAGACAAACTTGCTAGTGAATCAAAGTTAATCTGATTTGCCTGATTTAACCACATTAATGCCAAGCTGATTAGCTATTTTGTTCCCAAAAAATACATTTGTTTGATTTCTGGCAAATCGCTTTTATTCTGCAGTTTCCAATTCCGGCATATATTTACACTTTATTGCATCGGATTGTGGCCATAGCTCTGTTTCTTGCGCTCAAACCCACTTTTAATTAGTCAGTTACGTCTTTTCTACTTTCATATTCACCAATTAAATGGCCCAAATGCGTTAAGATAACTATTTTCCTTTTAGCCTATACAATTACCAATTTATAAAAACAACGCCGATAGTAACCCAATTATCGGTTGGTTTTTTCTATTTTATGTAATGAGTTGTATTATTGATACATGCCGTGTAATTCATGATGTATTATATTTGAGATACGCCCACTAGACTTGATGGAAATTTTTGTCAAAACATTGTACAGCCAATGTCTGCTTTGAATAATGTTATGGTCAAACTTGTCCAACAAATACAGATAATAGAGACTATTTATTTGAGGAAGTATCAGAATATGTGTCCCTAGAGAATCCATTTCCTCGGACCCATCACAACCCTCTTTTTTTATTAACCAAGCAAATTCGGACCCAAAAAACTAAAATATAGCTAAAGTTCTTTTTTTTTTTGTATCATGCAAATTTCAAACATTAGCCGCAATTGATTCAAGTTAAAAAGCAAACAGTGGCAGATAGCTGAGTGTGTTTCCTGTGCACATTCATCTTTTCTAGACCTTTATCCAACTATACGCTCATTATATATATATTTAACATCAGCCATAATTACAATATATCAATCTATCATCAATAACAGCTGCTAAAATTAAAAATTAAGAAGAGCCTTCTTTTCTCAGCTAGCACCTTAAATATTTAAAATGTTCTTTTTTCTCTGAGTGTTTATTTAAACAGTATAAAAATAGTACAAAACACACTTAAAAAATCTTAAAAAAATTAACAAATTTTCGAAAAATATCTCACCCTACACCCCCTCATTGTTCTAGAGGCTCCGTACCCACTGGTAATTGGGTCAAGGGTGTTGGTTATTCGCTTATACTTTTTAGTACAAGTTATTGGGCAACATGGATGCCATCCAAAAACCTCAGCTGTCTCCAACTCGAAATTTGGACCAGAGGTCCCAGCGATAAGTCGGCCCAAAGATTGTTTAGGCTCGTCTCCAAGGAGTTTACCAACATTCTCCAACCGAAATTCATCGCTTGAGAAAAAAAATTTCTCGAAAATTTCCTATAGGTGTGGCCAAAAACCCTCCGATTGTCTGTGATATGATCGAATGCCATCGGTTACATTCGAGAAGTATGTAGTCAACAGTCTCTGATGCATACCAACTGCAGCGGGGACGAAAATATTTTTGAGTTTTCCTGCCTCTGTACAGCCCAGATGCTACCTATTCGCATTTTTTCCATGTCTTGGAGAATAAATTTCTGCTCAGGGTACATGAAAATGAGGTTGATCCAGATTCCTTTACTTTTATATTTTCTTTCGGCAATGACATCACAGTTTTCTCAGCTTCATTTTTTTCGCAATATTTTTTTATCCATATGGAGTTGTCAGATACTCAGGTGGATTTTTTTGCAATGGGATGATTTTTTTATTAAATCAGATATCCATGTTTTAGAGGTCAGCCATTTGAGGTAATCAAGCTCATATGTGGTACTTTTCCTGATTAATACCGATTTTTATTTCTAATTTTTCCCTAATTCGATCCATAGAGCTTTCCGATCAACTTTAGATACTAATATTATTGATATATCTATTTATGTTTGGATGGGCTTGCACCTAACCCCGATAATAAAGAATGTCTCTCTTCATTATCAGCCAATTGGAATTTGAAAGGAGTTGATGAATTTGACCTTCAGTGCTTTCAGCACATCAGAATTTTTTAAAAATCCATATTACTCAAAAAAATATAGGAAACCTTGGTTTTATTTTGCTTGATAGTATACTTGACGTTCCATTGGCTATTAAAAATATATCCCAAATATTGGTACAAATCTGCAATAGCTATAGTTTTTCTTTGTATAGTTGGGTTATTTGGCCGACCGGAGTCTATATCCATTGTTCCACATTTTTTGGCATTTTTTTTTATTTCCCAGACGCCAGAACAGTCGGTAATAACATATAATGAAATTTATAAGTCTTATTTAGAACCGCTCAGTAGGACAGAATCATCAGCAAAAAGCGGCAATTGGCTTTTTTTATTTAGTACGGGCACTTCTACTCCTATTATATCTTTAAAAATATCATTAATGTAGAAATAGAATAGAATAGGTGACGCTAGAAATCCTTGGAGAACCCCACTGAGATATTTTGAAGGAGGTAATATCTCATCCCCGACACTGAAAGATATCTTTGGGTTTCAGTATAGCTCGTTGATGATTTCAAAAAGTTTTAAACTGATCCCTATATATATATCAGCTTGTGCAGTAGTGACATGTGGGGTACACTATCATATATATTGCTATATTCTAATTAGCATATCCACGTTTTTAAGATTTTAATTTTCAGTCTTTTGATAATTTCGTAGAGAGTGGTTACCTGAGCGGTGCATTAATCTAAATTTTTGAAGCCAGTCCGTTCCTTGGCTATAAGACCATATTTTTTACCAATTTTTGATAAATTTTAGTTAAATTCCTGTCCAATAGCTTAGTTAGAGTCGGAATAAGTTATATTTTCTGTAGTTATCTGGGTCCATTATATCTCCAGTTTTGGGAAAAATTAATACTGTCCCGGTTGTCATATCCAGTAGTTTATCTCTTGATTATTACATCATATTTATAATTTTTTTAATGGGTTTTGCAAAATTCGAGGTCAGAGTCTTCCACCCCATGACCGATTTCCATACCTCACTAGGTATGCCATCGGATCCTGAAGCCTTGTTGTTATGTTTATCACTAAGCGCAGTATTGATTTCTTACAAATGAATATGTCTTTCACACCCTGAGAGGTAGTCTATTTCAATATGCAACATAATTTCCCACATGGAGATACTTGGAATATTTCCTGTTTTATCCATGGTCAATCCACCAAAGTGATTAATCAGCTATCCATTAACTTTTTTATTATCAGTAATTATATTTATGTTTTAATCATACACCGGGACATTTTCCAAACTTTTAATTGCCTTTCCGGTGCTATATTTAATAAAAAGCTATATAAATTTGGAATTATTCTCGGATAATTGTTTGGAAGTCAATCTTATCTTTTTTTTTGGTATTTTATCTTTTGATCCGCTCGAATTGAGTCCAAAGAGACCGATTTGGCTATTGCGAAATCTATTTTGAGCATTTTATTTTTTTTAAATTTTTTGAAAATATTTTTGCGGATTTTGATTTTCCGGAGTGTTTTTGCTGACAAGAAAGCTGAATGGTAGTCTCCGGGGGTAGAAACTGCAAACATTCGAATGTTTTCACCACAGAAAATTTCCAGGAGCCCAGAGCACAGCTCTTTTAGACTCGAGTTTTAGGTACTTATTACCACAAATCGGTTGCTGTTGATTAATTTTCCATTAATTAATGGCAATTTTGAAGTGTTGATTTTTTAATTTTTTTAAAAAAATTTCAGGCAGTCGAAATACAAGCCGCAGATACCAACATGTGGTCGAATAGATAGAGCTTGTGGTAAAAAAGGCAGCTGTTGGGTCTGAAATTAAACCTGGCACAAAATATGTGGTCAATCATGAACCAAACAGTGTTTTGGTCCCACATTGAGCCAACAGGGTTAAATAATTTGGTTAGATGGTGTCCAGCTTCTAGCTTGGAGGTGAAATTTGAAGCCAAATTGACATCCATACTCAGTTCGCCAGTTAAAATTAAAGATTTAAATTTTTTGGAAGTTTTTTGAAATTCGTCCTGGAGTTGACCTACAGCCCGCTTGCTCCCGACCCCCACACTCGGTATGTGGGCATTTTTAAAAAACAGAGCTATCTTTTGGAAAGTTCTGGAGGTTCCAGACACAGCACTGGGCAGCCATGAAGGTTCGTAATTGAACTGGCTTAGTTCAAGTCCTAAATTTTTTTTAACCGATATAAGAAGCCCCCTGCAACCTTTATTCAAACCAGCCTTTGATTCAATTGTGGTGTACCCATGCAGGCGACAACGGTATGACTTTTTGTTGAGGGAAGTTTTCTACAAGGAAAAAAGTACGAGGGGTTTTTGCACCATACAGGTACAGGTACAGTTCCAGCTCTTTAATAGATTTTATGCTTCAAAATTTTTACGTCAAAATATTGAGCATACCAAAATTTATGGGGTGTTTTTAAGGGCCATTTGGATGGACACGGGCACCCTTAATATAAAAATTTTTTGAGAAATTTTGAAGTATTTGAAGTTGATATTTTCTGCCCGATAGGATTTATTTGTCATAATTTGGGACTTTTGTGGCGCCTGATCTTCGCGTTTAACTTAATTTCCAAGTTTTTAATTTCTGGTACCGAAAAATTGGGTTTATGGCCCATTTCAGTACAATTTCACGCATCCAGTCCCCGTTACGTTGTCCGATATTTTGAAAATCAAGCTTGAGATCCGTTATAGTTGTAACAATATAAAAAAAAAATTTTATCAGTTTCTTTTTCGAGCTCCTGACCGTTAAAAACAAAGAAATTGAGTTGTTTGCAAGTTTTTTTGGGGGGTTTTTTGCCCTTTTTTGAAGATTTTTCGCGTTTAGGGTGTGATATTAATTTTTTTTTTTTTAAATTGAAACAAATGCTTCACAATCTGATTCAAGTTGAATTGTAATCTCAAAGTCATCTGAGTTAAATTTTTCTTGAATTAGAGGTTTGAAGTAATCAATCTCAGTTTTTATCCGCAGCTCTTAGACCCATTATAATGTCATTGGAACATGCTCCATCAAATAGAAATTTGGTGTGAGAAAGGAGCTTAGTCAAAAAAAGTTGTGGAGGTTTTTAATTTCGGAAATTCGTGAACTTATTTTGGATTTATTCGCGTTTAAAAGCAAAATTTAAGGGAAAATTTCACCAGGAATGGGGTGATTTTTGGGCATTTTCGTCCTCCCAGCCTCAGCAGACTTTTCTGGTGCCAACTTCTTTGCATCTCCAGAAGCCTTATTTTTGGAATTACAGATTTGCAAAAATTTATCCAAAATTTTCAATCCCTTGGAAATTTATTGGCATTTTTCGCCAAAATTTTTTTGTGTCCCCATTAGGCCCTCGGGGGAATTTTTTTGTGGGGGGAGGGTAATTTGTAGTGACAGAGAGTAATTTTTAGGAATCTTGAGTATGTTAATAGTTGTATAACCTAATGTTTTAAAGTGTATTAGAACTTCCTGAATCATCTATATTTTCTATTAAAACATGAGGATTGATGATATATATTTTTTCAGTAAAAATACCATTTCTGACTACCAGGGGTCCCATATTTTCCATTTCTGATCTCATAAATTTAAAATGAATTTTTGATTGGATATAGGAATTAATAAATATATTAGATCGCAAATCCGCAATTTCTGGGCATACTGATCTCCAGTGCCCATATTTTTTGCAAAAGCCGCGGAGGGGGTTACACTCCTATTAAAATATCGGAGTTTTTTCATCCAAACTGGATAGATTCTACGGGGTCTTAATTTCTTGAGATTTTTTGTAGAACAGATTCTTCATCCCGTATGTAAGCAATCGGTTGAGCCCATTATTGGCCCATGTAATTATGTCCAAAAATGTTCCCAGAGGAATTAGCTGATCCTTTATAATGTCGAACATAGTGACTATATCGACATTATTGTGGTTTGGGATGCAAAAATTTGTTATTGATTCGTCGATTTTTACCTTCTGGTGAGTCTATATCAGATTATATTGAAAGCAAATCCTTACTCCATTAGCTTTTTTATTCCGCTATCTTCATGAAAAATATAGAACGTAACTTTTGCTAAGCGGTTATTCTACATAAGGCAATATTACCAGAGGAGATCCAGAGCAATTGAGTCCATATCCTCATTATACGCTCGATTACACTGGTATCATGGGCACAGTTTTTTTTCGCCCGACCTAACACAGCATATTTTTTTGAGATTGGCCGGGGCACATTATTACAGCAGGCGTTTAAGTGGCATCTCTGCGTACGTGATCATGTCGGGCCCGAAAATTTTTTTCCAATTTTTTTTTTTCACTTTTTCGAATGTATTTAGATTAATTTTTTCATTTTTTTGATGTTTCAATAATTTTTTTTTTTTTTTTGCCCATCCAAATTTTTGGTGGTAGGTACCACCCCTGCTACTAGTGGTGGAGTATTTTTTGGTATTAGCGATGGAAGAAGAAGAGTTTTGACATCTTCTGCGCTTCATAATTGTGAGAAAGTCTAACTAAAAGGTAAAATTACAGCCCATTTTATCGGAATTTAGAGATGGAGTGGACCGGCGTTAATTTTTTTGCGCCGATGAAATTTTAAATCTTGAATATAAGAATTTTTTGCTAATATTTTTTTTGTTTTTTTTATAATCAGATCGGATTTTTATGACACTGGATAGTTTAACTTGCCCAAAGAAGTCTTCATAATCGGCGTGAAACCTGTCTTTTTTTGAATTTTAGTGAGAAATATAGGGCTTTATAGAGATGAATTTGGAAAAAAAAATCCAATTTTTCGAAAACCAAACTTTTTAAGCAAATAATAATCCCATGACTCAGTTGTTTCTAAAACACCTTTTATACTCTTTAAAATTGGATGGAAACAGGTATTTTTGGTATTTTTGTTAAATTATTAAATTTAACCATACAGGACATTTAAAATTATTTCCCCCTTAAAATGTAGCACATTTTCTGATAATTCAACAATAAGCCCTAGAATATATTTTCTGTTAGAAAAAATAATTAAATATCGACTTAATAAACATAAATATAATCAAAACAGTGAAATAATATACAGAATAAGATCATTTAGAACCAACTTTAAACTAAGCAGATGAGTTTATAATTAATGCACTGAAAAAATAATTTGACCAATCAATTTAATGGTAAATCAGTAGAAATATAAAGTTAAGACTAATAAAATTCACCCATTTTATTTCTTTTATTCCTAAAAATAGGAAAATACTGCCAAATCAAATCAAAATAAAATTCAATTAAAAAAATGAACAAAAATGAAGTATGTTCTCTTGAACCAATGTCCTCGAAATATGGATCTGATAGGGTGAAAGAGGGGATTTTGTTGAAATTTTTTTTTAAATTGGTTTTTAGAACTTTTTAATAGCTTTAAAATAAATTTCCTGTAAAAAAAAAACGAAATATATCTCTAAATTCAAAAATTAAAATTCACAATGGAAAAAATACCTAATAGTATTAAAAGGATCATGACCCCGTTTTTAAATTACAATGGGACCGAAAACAAAAAAACACATAAAGTTAAAGATGGTTTCAAAAAATATGAGCCATTTTCTACTATAAAATGGAATGTGTAAGGATCCTATCGAAAAAGAATTAAAACTTTTGGGAAAAACTCATTTTAAACTAAGAAATATATCCGTAAAGTCTAATTCAGATATATAGTAATTAGCCTACAACATATTTTTCCAACCAAGAGATATATAAGCATGTTTTGAGATTAAAATTTATAGAAAGATTCTTCTCCTTAAATTCAAAAATAAGGATAGCACAATAAAATTAAAAAATATTTAAAATTTTTATATAGAAAAAACAATAAACCTCTTAGAAACTAGACAATACTTTGAAGAATATAAATAGATAAAATATTCATGATATAGTAGTTTATGCTTAAGGGTTGTTTCTACAAAAAGTTACAAAGAAATATCTAAATTGGCGAAGTAATCATCGTAATAGCACTGTACAATAGAAAGTTAATGATTTCCCTTTAATCAGCATAAAAATAGTCTTGAAAACGAAATTTTTTTATAAAATTTCTAATTAATTAAACATACTTGACGTAAAAGTATAATTTTTTTTAAAAAGGAACACCCCCCCCCCCACTTATATGCAGTTATCAAAATAAGAAAAATAATTAAAAAAAGAAATTAGAAGTAATAAAAATGAAATATAATTTTTTTTTTAAAAAATATGAAAAAAAAGGTTGGAGTTAATAATAAGAGAAAATCTCAAAAAAAAGATGGAATGTTGAAAAATCCGCAAATCCTCTAAAAAATAGATGCATTAAATTTTCACCAGCCATTTTCAACCGCGAATTTATTAAAAAATCTACAAAAAAAAAGTATTGTACAAATTTATTTTTAAAATCTTATATTTGTTTTTGATATTAAACACCGAAATGAGTAAGAGCAAAGACCACAAATCAAATAACAGTTTTATTTTATTTAACCTTTTCAACCTCTTATGGGCCTTTTTGTGCCATTCTCATGCCCAATATCTATGCCTTCTTTTATTTCAGCTTAAAAATCATCTCTCTGTTGGCTTAATTTTCGAAAACATTAAATATTTTTTTTTAAATTTAGTAAATCAGAGCACTTGACACAATGGATTGAAAGATCTAAAAAAAAAATAAAAAAATAAGATATAAAAAAATGGAGGCTATATTGTCCCCAAATAATTTATTTTTTTAGCTACTTGTATGAAAAAATAACCTTCTATTCTATCACCTTTATAAATAATTTTTATACAGAATCTTCAAGGCAAGTATAAATAGAAGAGATATATCTTTGATTTATATTAAATTGAATCCATAAGTGGGACTTTTTAATATAGAAAAACAACATAACAATTTTTTTTGATGTGAATAGATATCATATTAAGAAAAAAAATTCTATGTTTCGATGGGGATTGGTTATGAATCAATATTTTAGTGAATAAATTTGCATATTTTTAAAAAAAAAATTCATTTTTAAATCTGGCTAATGGGATTTAATAATAATATTAAATCCAATGATTCAAATAGACAAATTTCTGCGGATTTTTAGCAATATTTGCAGGTTTAATTAGGAGGGAAAAATCATTATTGTCTATTTAGCTTATATATTTGCGGATTATTCGTCATAGCATCTAATTTTCCACCATTTTATCCTGAAACTGTATTTATCCAAATAAAAAATACCAAAAAAAAAAATTGGAAGGACGAAAAAGAATGAAATCATAAGAAAAATATTCATAAAAATACTATAAAAAATCAAACGCGTCAGACATCGAAGGTGGTATGAAAAAAATTTTAACCACTTTAAGTGAAAAAGGAATAAATCCAAAAAAAGATATACTTAAAAAAATAGTAATTAATCAATATATTTCCCCAGAAACTAGTTAATAAAAGTAAAATAAACATAAGATAGAGAATTGGAAATGTTAACTAAAATTGGATTAAAGTTTATCATCTAAATTTGATTTTTTTTGAAAAATTTAGGAAAACTCTGGGGGGGGGGGGGTAGAAAAGCTATATAAAATAAACAAAAATGAAATTTTAATTACCTTAGCTTACTATTTCGGAAAAATACTCAAAACCCCCTTGAAAAAATAAGTATTTCAGATATCAGTAAAATTTCCAAAAATCACGACAAGTATAGTAAGCTATGGATGATTATAGTTTTCTATATTATATGGATTATTTTCTTAAAAAAAGGATGGGGTAGGAAAAGAGAATTTAAAATCCCACAAATTCAAAATCAAACTAAAAATCAAACTCAAAACTAATTTCAAACTAAGACCAAATGAAAATTTCAATAGCCGAAGAAAATATCCGCCGCAAGGAAAATTTATTGACAGAAAAAGATACGGATGTAATAATTGATAAAGAATTGTACCCAACCTCCAAAATTATCCAATAAATAACCTGAATTATGAAAAAAAAATACAAAAATAAAGAAATTTTTAATAATAAAAGTATTCCCGAAAATAATAAAAAAGGAAGGATATTCACCTATCTTTAAAAAAAAATCGGAAATGATTTTTTTTAAATGAGATCAAGATTAAATAAGAAGATAAAAATTTCAGGAATAAATTTTTAAAGGATAATTATCATGATAAAAATATACCGCAACATTTTTTAATAATGGGTATAACAGCATTATAAATAATTATATATTTTTTAAAGAAAAAATCAAAATAACAATAATCTATAACCCCAATAAGAAAATTTTTTTACAACATATATCTATCTAATTATAAAAAATACAGAATAATATTTATAGTTATTTAATAAAAAGCTTATGCCCGGTTATAACAAGTATGAAGAAGTCATGATAATTGAATGTTCGATTAAATAAATAAATAAATACATATATTAAAAAAAAATTTACCAGAAAATTAATTTTCAAAAATCACTAAAAATTATTTACGGGAAAAAAAAGAAAAAATTTACGAAGGGTTTTAATAATAAATATTTAATAAGCTAATTAAAAGATGGAAAATGACTATACTTGGCAAAAATATTCTGTAAGATGAAAATATAGAACTTATAAAATTCCGTTCGATAGAAGCTCCATAAATAGATTCTAAATAGCAGAAATTTGACGCAAAAAATCCTCAGATCATAAGCTTTTACTTTTAAATTACTTAATTTTCCAAATAAAAATACTGATCAAGAGAATAATAGGAAAATAAATTTAAATCTTTTAGAAAATGAAAAAATAATCATTGAAATATCTAAAAACCTAAACCGAAAATGCTACCTTCTAAGCCAATAGAAAAGTATAAAGAATGAGACAAAAAAAATTAAAAAAGATCTGGTCAAATTCAAACCAAAAAGAACTCAATTGATTCATTTAAGGCGACAAATAGATTTTAACATGAGTTGATAAAGAAAAAAAAAAAGTATAGAACCTAATATTGAATTTTACAATATTGAGATAAAATAAAGTGAAAATGAAATGATAAGAATTAAAAAGAAATAGTTAGATGGAGTAATTTTATGATCTCACACCAAATTTTTAGAGACAAATTATATACCAAATATATTATCTTTGGAATTCTCAAATAGAGAGAAAATAAAATAAAATAGAAATTGATCAAATATTGGATTAAGATGAGAATTAAAATCAGATACAACTAAAATTCAAGCTATTAGCCATGATTATAATGCAAAATTGTAAATAAATGGTGAAAACCGCAGTAATAGACAATCACTTATAACCCAATTTTTTTTTAAAAAAGTTAAAAGCTTATGTTCAATGCAATCGAAAAAATATATTGATTTAAATGAGATATTAAAATTCATTTTAGGATGAAGAGATAAAAAATCACTGGTAAAAGAAGGACAGACCTCTTAGTGTTATAAAAAAATTATTGAGATAATAGCCGATTATTTAAAACTTGCTTTTAATAATGCATATAAAATTCAAAAAAGTGATAATATTAATGGTGGATCTCCAATTTTTTTAATTCACAAAAAGAGAGATCCTAATAATCTTAAATACTACAAACTAATTAATCTAAAGAATATAGGCGATAATAATAATAATCCTTACAGAAATAACAAAAAATGTCATTGGAAACCTAGTAAATCAAAAAAAAATCAGGATTGAAATAAAAAGGGGACTTCTTATAAAAGTCTTAGGAACAAATTTTCTAATTTAAAATAGAAGCAAAGCAGGAATTTCCAATGGATATCTTCTAATCCTTCATCAAGAAAAATAATAAGATAGGTTTATTTGGTTAAATACGTTTAAATGCCTAATTTTTTTGAATTTAACTAAAAATTCATAAAAAAATTCAAATATCCTTACACCTGCCTAAAGACCGCAATAAAAATAAGCCGGAAAATAAATAAAAAAATGTCGATAAAACAAGGGCTTATATTTTTGGATCTGTTATCCCCAATATTGTGAAAAAATATGATAGAATTGCTTCTACTTTTAATAGAAAGAAAAATTTATTAAAAACCAAAAATATTTTTTTTTGAATTATCATCATATGAATATTACTTTTTAATATGTATTACGAACAAAAATTCGGAGTAAATAATGAAGGACGCCCTAAAACTAATACCTTTAGCGA
This sequence comes from Smittium mucronatum, assembly GCA_001953115.1. NCBI lineage: Eukaryota > Fungi > Kickxellomycota > Harpellomycetes > Harpellales > Legeriomycetaceae > Smittium > Smittium mucronatum. The sequence continues at coordinate 11,208 of LSSL01000185.1, read as the reverse complement.
TAAAAGATGGAATAAAAAGTATAAATTAAAATAGAACACAGATAATAATTGAATATATAATAAATTCATATCGACTAATTTTAGCAACAAATATCAGTAAATTCTAATTCTTTACATCGGAATGGCAGCCAAAAAAACAAGAGAATCTACCCAATATAATTTTAAATGAAAAATCCAGTTGAAAAGACAGAAAAAAATCCCATAAAGTGAAATATTTTAATTGCAAACACATTTTTTCGCAAAGTTATGGTAAAGCGCCAATGTAATACCGTTGGATTAAGAGTTTATATCTAATGCAAAAAAAAATAATACAGATTTTTTATGAGCAATAAAAAAGATCAAATAAAATTTGGGAAATTAGAATTAGTAAAAAAAATTTGTATCGGGTCTAATTAACATATAATCTCATGTTGAAGAAGTTTTACTAAAATATTATAGCAAATTAATAAGAAATACAGATAAAATATTGATTTAAATATCACTATAAACTCCCAAATTTATACACAATAACACACAGAAGTAAAAGTTCAATTAGTTTATTAATGGAGAATTCTATAATAAAAAATATGAAAAATTACCTTCAACCTAAAAGTTGGTATTGATAATAGCCGAATTATAGTATGCATAAATTATCCAAAATGACACATTGGAAATATGATTATATTAAATTGCTGAGATAAAAGAGATTTAAATGATATAATATGTATAAATATTTTAAAAAATGATAATTATTGGCTACCTAAAAATATAAAAAATAATTTATAATAATTATTTAGTGGATGAAAACTATTACAAAATGATAAGTCAGATTAAATTAATTACACCAGCATAAAAGACAAAAAAATACTATTTTCAGTTAAAAAATACCAAAAAAATGATTTTTTTAATAAAAAATTACACTTAAACTTATAACGCCCATAAAATATGTTCATTATTTGAAAAATACAATAGAAAAAGGCAATAAAAAAAATAAGAAAATTAATAGATAAAAAATCTAGAAAATTTATAATAAAAGAACTAAAATAGAAATTAATATAAAAATCACTCATTGAAGAGCCCATCTTTGATTGTATGAAGCTACATTGAATCAGTTTAGAACTAAAAATTACAGATCGACCCTATATACTTTCCCAAAACACATTGATAACAGAATAAAAGAAGAGTATATATAATAAGGCTGTATTTAATGAGTAAAAAAAGGGCTAAGTATCTAATATAAAAAAAAAAAATTTCACCAATCTAATTTCTTTGTAAAAGGATATAGAAATTAAGGAATATTATTGATAAAATTTTCAGCAAAAATAAATAACTAAATATTCATTAAAAAATGAAGCTACTAGCGAGATAATTTTCGAATTTCTAGCATAAGTTAATTCGGATATTATCAATATATGATACTTGTATCGTAGCCACATGGAATTTTTTTAGAAAATTTAATGAATAAACTCTGGCTAACCTCAACTGCGGCAGAAATAATATTTAATATGTGGAAAAAATACCTATCTGAAAAAAATTATAGACGACTGAAAAAACACTAATAAAAGAGAAATTAGAAATTTAATAATGCTTCATATTTATAGATTGACCATGGAGAGATGATGTTCTCTATAATAGTTAAAAACTTATAAAAATTCATAAAAACCCATCACTTATCCTATTTTTAATACAGTCGTTGAATATATACACTACATTTTATTTTTTTTTGAATAAAAGATTATCTAAAGCAGCTAATCATTACTAAAATAAATCGGAAAAATATTAAAAACAACATCGATTTATTTTGTTTGATTTTCTGAAATATTAATTAAAAATTACACGAAAAGAAAAATTGAAACCAAAAAATAATGATACTGTAATTTTATTTTAAGACGCACCAATTTTTATATTATTACAAACATCTTGGTTTTAAAATAACAAATTTTTTGAAAAGATGATTTAATAAAGTTTAAGGATAATTTATAAACATAAAAGTGAATAAATCATCATAAATCGAGTTTTAATGAGGGGAAAAAGTATATGTATATTTACGGGGAATAAATTTTAAAGTTAATAAAAAGTTCTAAAAAATAATTTAAAAAAATTGAAAAAAGTGAAAAAGTGAAGATTTTTAAAGAAAATTTCACCGACCCCCCTCTGCCACTCAAGCAGTTGCATAACTCTGCGGATTGTATTAAGGGAATTTTTTTTGTATAAAAGCAATGTTTTATTTATAATTTTTATGTCTTAAAACTCTTTTGATGCCTTATTTCAATATTTTTTTTGATTATAATAATATATCAAACATTAAAATCTAATGTATGCCCGATTTTAATATTGTATTAAATATATAAAAGCAAAGATAGAAAGTATAGTTTAAGGAGAAATTGTAATTATTATTATTTTTTTTCAAAAATACCGAACTAAGAAATATTAGATAATTAAATTAATTTTTATTAAAAATTTAATTGAATAAGTGTAAGTTAGCATTATTTTTAATATAATTCGAAAAAAAATTGGTAAAAAAATAGCAGCACTCAATTTAAATATTTTTTTCATAAAAATATTGAGCTCCTATTTAATTAAAATAAGTTCTAAAGAAAATAATATACGACTAATTTTTCAAAAATTCAAATTGGTATGAAGGGTTTGATATTTTTCACTATAATCCAATAATTCTTTAAAAATTTTCAATTTTAATGTCAAAAATAATTTTAATAATGAAAACTTTTGAATTTGATATAATTTATCGAAATTCACTCTAAAATAATTATGTTTAATATTCTTTTTACAGCTTCGATTTACCGAAAATGAGTTAAAATAGATTAATTTCATTTAAATAAACCGACCACGAATTTTTTTAAATTTATACAAATCTTGAGTAAACTTTATTAAAATCCAATTTTAGAATGGTTTCTAACTTGATTTTTTTTTTTTTTTGAAATTAAGCAAAATTTGAATTATATGAGCTTCGATAGATGGGAGTATGTAGTTTTATTTTTCTAATATTAATAAGTTCTATTCCTAAGACCGATTTTAAACGGCTAAATAGTCGCATTTTTAACATATAAATTGCTTTTCTAAAAAATAGGTTCATCAGTATTTAATGTTTCAAAATCGAAATAAAAACATGGATAATGTTTATGAAATTAAAGTAATAAGTTTAACATTCTTTTCAAAGCTCTAAAAAAACGAATAAATTTTTTTATTTAAATTTAGAATTGATTTTATACTAATAATTGAATTTAAATATACGGTTTAAATGTGAATATTATTATTTTGTATAAAATTTTATATAGATTATAGCTAAAAAAATGAGCTTTTAAAATAGTTGAAAGACAAAAGAGACAATGATACAGGATATCAGAAAGTAATTAATTAATTAATTATATTTATCTATATCAATACAAAATTTTAAATTTTCTAAGTTAAAAATACAAATTTGAGTAAAAAATATCAAATATCCAATTTCTGGTTGCAGTTGAAGTTTAAAAAATTTATTTTCTTGTGGAATAATAAATATATGTACTCTTTTTTTTATCAATTTCGTATTTTTTAGGCTAAATTTTGCCGTGATGTAAATATATTGAATTTTAATTATCTGAAGCTCTTTAAAAAATATAGCATAGCTCGCATTGATATTACTTGAAAAAATTAGCAAAATTATCCTTTACTTAATTCTCGATAACATAATATCAGTTTTATAATTTAAATATCAATTTATTTTAAAATTCTTAAATATTTCGAAGAAGATAATAAGCCCATTCAATAAACGAGAATAAAAATCGTGAAGTGTATTTGAAAAAAAAAAATGAAATAGAGTACACGTTTACAATTTAAGTTCTTATTAAAAAAAAATATTAAAGCCACATTTAAAAATAAAAAATAATTATGATAAGGAAGAATATTTGAGAAAAAATAAAAAATAACTTTATATGAGCTTTATTATTATTATTATTATTATTATTATTATTATTATTATTATTATTATTATTATTATTATTATATCAAATTTTTGGGTGTTATAGGTTTTTTAGTTTCAATATATTAAAAGTATAACTTTGTTATCAAATAATAAATTTGATTAGTACCTGTAATATTATAATCTTGAAATTTAGGTTTTAAAATGGGAAATCTAATTACAGATTCAAATATCGATATATTTTCCAAGTGAAATATAATAATCAATTTTATAATTTGGTTTGACGGTTTAATCAAAAAAGCTATTATGGGATCTTTTTTAGAATTATTCCAACTTTTGTTGAAGAATTATTAATATTGCATGAGGAGAGGGTAAATAACAAGTTTTTTCATCCTTTACGATAAATTTAAACCAAAAAATATATCGAATTAATACTAGTAATTTTGTAGCCAATTAAGTAAAAATACTATGGTATAAATGTGGAGTGATCTAATAGCTCTACTCTTAATATATACCGAAAAGATAGCTTATTTATAGATGCAAGATACTTTTTTTATGCCTCTTCACATTAACAATATGCATTACTCTTCTCTATAAAGATACATAACAATTCAAACATTATAACTCAAAAAGTTGAATATTAAATTCTGATTAATTTAACATCAAATCAATGAGGTTATTTGAAGAATATCTATCAAGTCCATATTAGAAGCAGAAGATATTTATTTTGGCCAGAATTCGTTGATAACTATATCATCAGAGAATACTCCTAAATAAGCTTCTAGAGTTGTTCCTACAGCTGTTCTTTTTAGTATCTGATCACCAGGGCCTCTCTATATAAGTTTTTTAAATGTGTACATTTTTCTGGCTGTATTTTGCACTGATGAACTTGTATTTTTTTTCGATGATAAATCTCAATATTCTGTTAAAAATAAATCCGTTTATTTTTTTTCGGATTGGGAGCCAAAAAAGGCCTTGATACAATGACATCCTTATATGTCTATTATTCCATTAAAGTGCATAAAATTGGATATAAATGATATTTTATTAGGTACAGTTTTTTTTTTTAACAGTTTGAGAATCTTTTTTTTTCCTTGGGTGCTACTATTACCAGGTGAAATTTTTCTCTTTCGATAATGTCTCTTTATCCATCCATTAAACGAACATTGAGAGCTCCTAAGAATCTTGTAGCTGATAAAATCCAACTGAATTTTTCTGTAGACTGGTTTATACTCATGCTTCAAGAGTACCATCACTCTCAAAGCAGCAAGATTGCTGGGGATATATACATCGAATGTACATTAAAATACCTTACTGAGGATGCATTCAAACTGTTTTTAAACTAAATAAACAATGGATATCGAGCTACTTCTCCCGAACCATCCTTCGGATTTAAAAGGGCTGAATTTTAAGCCTTAATCATTCCGATATTTAGTTTTTCAAAAGTGTAGATTCATGGAGGTTTTTTTAGTATCTTTGGATTCAATACATTGCTGGTTAAGCTTTTAGATATGTTCCAATCTAAAAATCGTTTTTTTCGCAAAGATATAACTAAATCCACGCCAGAAATACCGCTCATTTGAAAGAATAAGGCCGAGGACACAGCTTTCGGTACCTTGTGTTATGAATAAACGTCACAGACTGTCCAAACAATAAAGAGCTTATTCCTTCTCTAAGAAAATGGGGGCTTTCAGCTTCTTTACCCGATATTACTCTTTTTTTTTCACCTGCAAGATTATCAGCTGTCCTATTTATAGTTTCAGTAGAACCGTATAAAAATCCACTTATTTTCACAATGTTGTTAATATAATCACTGATCCTTGTTCTTGTATGAAGTTCTGAATTACTTGCACGATTAGGCCCCATCTAGGGAATCCATATGCATGTCTCTATTTTTATTAACCTTTTACCAGTGATCCCAGACCCGCTAGCTTATTTTCTGGGTATTAGAAGTGGTGTTTTCAGACGTTCCTTTTGAGGTGTTATGCAAACATGCCCATATCGTTTTGTCTGTGCAGTATCTTTGGGATCGATCTAATATCTTGCGAAGGTAACCGTTAGACCCGGGTCTTCGGTCTTGTTGGAGAATCGTAAGGATTGAAAACGGACGAGGTGTAGGTTACTTGGGGGCGGGTTTTAGTCTTCAGGCAGTGTAAAAAAAAACTTTATATGATATACCCGGGAAACACTGAGAGGCTGTTCCCCCAAACATCTGGGCATAAAAGAAGATAGATTATTTTTTTTCTAGGTAAAATAGCACCCACCCTCCTATTACAACCTTTGATTTTAGTGCACACAGCACTTTCAAAGGCCCCTTGAAAAATTGTGTGCTACTTTGCTATTTTTGTGCCACATTTACTGGAATACAGATTGATCTTCACGGCATTTTTCCAGGATAAATCAATATAGCACACGAATATCTCCAATTCCAGTATCAGAAGAAAAATTGAGTTCCCGCTCCATGTATCCAGTTGAATTTTCCAGAAGGTCAAATTACGGGTTGCGGTCTTGGTCATATCTTCAATAGATTCAAATCGTTTTGATACGAACAGATGTAAGCTTTTGAGATCTAGGACTTGTTGGAACATCAGTCCCCCAGGGAGCAAAAGCGAGGGACACTGATCGACCTTTCCAAATTAAACTAAGCCAAACATCTAAATTTTGTCTTGTCGACAAAAAGCAATCTGCTGGCTTCTCTTCAAAAATCCCTGATCTTGTTCATCGGACCATTGAATGGTATTTATCTTTTTTTGATAACCATTCAGAGGCGGTTAGATGAGTGGGAAGGTATTGATGTCAATTTCTCTGAATTGGCTTTGAAACAAAATTCCAATAACTTATAGATGATCAATTTTGTGTTGATAGAGAATATTCCCTAGATCTCACCAATTTCTAGAAAATCGTCTATATGTGCAGAAATTCTTATAAATATTGACCAAACCGATTTTAGAGCTTTTCTTTAGAATTTTTTTTACTCGGTGATATCAAGGAAATGCCGAATGGAAGGAATGGGAACTAGAGGAAGGTTTAATTTAATTAGAACTGAGGCTATTTTATTCACTTTTATTATACAGAAAAGTGCATGAAGGTCTCCTGTATATCTACGGATGTAAGTTGGCTATCTCTACATACTGTGGACTAGATAAATTCTATGATTTTCATTTTGAAGTTTCTCTTTACAAAAACTCGGTTGAGTTTTGTTGAATTCGGGGGCAAGGCTAGCTCACCTGTTTTCTTGGGGTATCTTTAAAATCTGGCTATAAAAACCAGATCTTCACTCTTATATTTTCTCTATCGAATTTTTTCGATAGGAGGGCTGCTAATTTCACTGTTAACATCGTGTTTGTTTGCTTGTTTAGCTTCCTCAAATAACGATGAAGGTGTGTCTTTAAAGGTGAGACCTATGGATCTACCATAGATTCTCCGGGATGCGTTTAAAGGTGAAAAAGAAAATTTCGCTAATGTTCGCGAAAAATTCTCAGCAAGCAGTGGGATTTTCTCACCATATCTAACTTTCCTTTTCGCCCTGTTTGTTCGATCTATACTTGAGGTTGAGCTCTTGAAAGAGTTTCTGAATCCCTTTGATACTAGTCCCAGACTCATTGACTGTATTTTTACTAGGACCATATCAATCTTAACATAGCTAGACGACAACATATTATCGGCCACTGGTTTGTCTCCACCGAACCCCCCCCCCCTCCTCTATCTTTCCCTGCTTCGCAACCCCTTCCGCGACATTTCCTTTAGAAAATTCGACGGATGCCTTTGGACCCTAGATACAGTATTGCATTCATGTGGATCTGCAAACCTATTGCTTTGTGATTTTCTTATAATATGAGCCCACTGGCTCCTACAAAAGAGCTGCATTTTTTTAGCTATTGACTTCATAGAAACAAGAGAGTCGAGTTCTTCTTGGGCTATAAGTGGCCTTTTTTTTTTTTTTTTCTAAAGACACTGGCTGGATCGGCTTTTCCAGAAATTCCAAATCCTTGATCAAGTTATTAATTTATTCAAGCGTAACAGTGATGATAATATCTATTTGGAATATTCTCATAGTACTGGTAAACCCCTTATCTCTAGGATCATCAGGTGTGGTCAATCCGTGGGGTTTGTTTGTATTTGGTGGTGAGCGAAATAGTCAAAAGTCTGTGAAAATACTAGATGTGTTGCGTAAAATGAAAAGTCTGTACTCGTCAATGAGCTAGAGGCCGATTCATTTAAATTGGGTAGCGATGGATATAGGTAGCCTATAGAACTATTCTTTTAGGGTATGTTATAGAGCTATACTGTGTTCTTCTTTTGGACAATGGTGGGCTGAAAAAGTCTTTAATAGTTGGGAGTGATTGGGTAAATCTGGGATGTAGAGTAAAGTGGGCCATTTGTATGTGTGTTGAGACAAAGGGGTCTAGCGTCACTTTTTCAGTTCGTTTTTGAATTATTTTTTTAAAAAAAAGGGTATTTTCATTTAATTCCCAAATAGTAATAGAGGTTCTGGGTATCATCTTTTTAGGGTTGAAGTCGTTAGATATTTTGATTTTGGTGAACGAAAAAAATAAAATTTGGAAGCTTGGAAATATTTAAGGTGGCAGAGTAACTTTGAGATAAAAAAGATGATAAGGGTAGCACTGTTGGATCACTCCATTACCTATACCATGAAAAATTATTCAGTTAATTCACTAGATTTACTTGGGATATATATCGGATTATTTTTATCCAAAAAGATGGTCTCACTTTTCATGTCTCTTTTTCTGAGATACAATGAGATAAAGAGGCTTTTCGGAGATACGGTTGTTTATTTATTAATTTAAAACACGTTTATTTTTCTGAAAAGATACCCCCCCCCCTCTCCCCATTTCAATTTCTCATTTGTTATATGGAGAGGTTTTCATTAAAGATATATACATATTTGAATCACAAAATCAGTTTTTTTTTTTTTTTTCAATACTATATTTCACGATTTATTGGTGCAATATATTTATATGATTTTGCTGTTATGGCGATTTTAAAAAAGCAGTTTTTTTTTAAGCGGGAAGGTTAGTTAGTATTCTTTTTGTGTCTGAACACTTTATATAGTTTTATTAAACGAAATGTTTTGTGTATTTCACGACCGGCATTTTTTTAAATAAATGTGGAATAAAAGCATCTTTAATAATAGAATAAAAGTAGGCTGTGTGTGGCTTTATCCCGAATACTAATCGCATAAATATCCGACATTGCCGCTATTATTTTTTCGGTAAAGAGAAAAAAAAATTCTATAAAAAGCCGAGACTAGTAAAGAAAAAACAATTTTCATGCCTTAAAAAAAAGGGTGGGGGGGAAGGCTGACAAATTTCCTGAAACGGAATAAATAGCTGAAAAAAGACGATACAATGATTACTACGAGAACGCAAATAAGATTTTTTCAAAAAATTAATATGTAGATATACAGGTCATGGTTAAAAGAATTCCAGAAACCCGAATTTGTACGCTTTTTTTCTTCAAAATATGGGATTCGATTCTGTTTCTTGGGCTTTAGAGAACATCGTGATTTGAGATGCGATATATATATATATACATTTGGGACAGAATTATAATTTTGCGAATAGTTGAAGAAAAAACAACACCAAATTCTAGTTGGTTTTCTTTAAAGGATCCGAGTTAAATGTTTTATTTAGATGAATTGGTATAAATCGCGTCTTTGTATATGGCTTATTAGCTTTAGATAAAAATAACAAGAGGAAGGAAAGAGTTTTGGTTTATTTGAACTGGGAAACACCATATCCCTTGGAGATAATTGACGTTTTCGGAGAACTGGACTAACCCATTAAGCTTTCAAGTGTAAAAAGTATCAAACATTAAAATGGGCTTTAAATTGTGATTAGTGATGGGAATTTAAAAGATATTGAATGAACGAGCGAGAAAATAGAAGAATTGGTGTATTGATAATAAACTCTTCCCCCTTCGCTTCAACCACCAACATTAAAACTTGTAATGGTGAGTAGATGGATGGCAGGTTTGTATAAGAAGAACAAGCGAGAAAAAAGTATAAGGGGTGGTAAAGATAAATGCAAAATCTGGTCAATAATAGACATGGAACCTTCCAAGCCCAATATAACGTTCATATCACGAAAACAACGAGCCCATACCATTAAACACCAAACATCAGGCAACAAAAAGCCCCGAGAATCAACTTGAATCGGATGCAGACAAACCCCTCCCCCCCCTACCCTTAAATTCTCGAAATATAAAGGTAAAGAAATGTGTAGCTGCAGAGCTGTTCACTAAACCCGAACTGGAGGTGGACGGGGATGAGGCAAATTTGGAGCTCAATAGAGGGGGCTTGTAAATGTGGCACAAATTAAACCAAAGAAAATAGAATACGAGTAAAATTATCCGATCCAGAAAATGCATTCGTTTTCGGCGATGAGATGCAACACATAATGATGCTTATTGGATACCATTGTTTATGTTTACTAAAGTCTTTGCTAAATTTGTTCAGAGGAGAGGGAGATAGTAAAGTGTTAGGTAAAAGGCCCCAATATCATGGCGAGTGCGATAAACCCCATCCATCCATCAACAAAAAAAAGTCAAAAGTGTAGATTTAGAGTTTCTAGAAATCCTAGTGGAAATCGGCATACGAGTATTTGAACTCATAATTTAACTAATTCTCAAGTAGACGTGCGAGATATACCGGATTAGACGAAAAGAAAAAAAATGGGCGAAATACCAAAACGAGGAGTGTTTATACTGTTTGAAGGATGCGATCGGAGTGGCAAGACAACGCAGAGCCGGCTTCTCGCTGAGAAACTAAAGAGTATGGGCCGCCAAGTCGAGCAGCTACACTTCCCAGGTACGGCTTAAACAACTACCGAAAACTTCAGCACTAGACAATAAAAAGGAAGGATTTAAATACAATAATTAAAATATATTTGGTGGAAAAACTAGATCGAACGACAGAAGTGGGCAAACGTATTGATTCGTACTTGAAGGGCGAGACGCGACTGAACGATCAGGCGATTCATCTGCTGTTTAGTGTGAACCGCTGGGAGCTAAAGTAAGTATTTCAAGACTAGACTTGTATATTTACTATGAATTTATTAACAATACTGAATTTTTGGTGTGGTGGATATTGGGGGGGGGGTAATGGGAGAGTAGTGAGCGCATGAGGGAATTGCTGGAAAGCGGGACGGATCTGGTGGTTGATCGGTACGTGTACTCGGGCGTAGCGTTTTCGAGCGCAAAGGGTCTTTCAGTACCGTGGTGTTTTGGACCGGACACGGGCCTGATCAAGCCAGACGTTGTAGTGTACCTCGACGTACCGGCGGGGGGGG
>LSSL01000184.1:0-16593 GCA_001953115.1 Smittium mucronatum | reverse complement strand
CCCCCCCCCCCCCCCCCCCAACTCCTAAATGAAAAGTACTGGTAAAATTATTTATAATCAAAAGTCAATGATTTAATAGTAAAAAATAACAAGCAAAATATGTATTAAACCCAATCTAAAATTATCTCATATCTTCCTTCGACTTTAATTTATTTCTGATTCTTCAATCTTTAATTCTAGACTCTTGGTCCTATGACCAGAAATTAGAAGCTTCTCCCTTATAAAATTATATACACATATCTAACTGTCAGATCTCATCATTTTAATCTGAATTAGATCCAATCTGTTCAAACATATCCGAATATTCCAAAAAATATCAATTTCCATCTTTTTTTTTTACAAATCGGAGACTCTTTTTGGCTTTCTTCTGCATTCTTAGATTTAGTACTAATATTTCTATTTATAAAATATTTATTTACATTTATTTTATTGAATAAATTGGTTTTCTTTGATTTATTGATATTATCTAAAAAAATTTTGCTGCAATTATCATATTTTGGTTGGAAAGTCGGTCTTTATGCATTATTAAAAAACAATTTTACTTAATTGATCTATTTTTTATCTATACTATCAAAACTCCTATTTAATTTATTCATAAAAAAATTCATAAATGTCTTTTAGCTTATTTTATAATTTCGGCTTAGAAGATTAGGTTCTATTGTAGACTATGTGCTCATAGCTGCATTTGAATAAATTTTCCTCTTCCGGGGTGCAATCGAAATCCTTTGAATAATTGTTTCTATTAAATCTATGTGAATAGTTCTTTTAACTTTATTCTCTTCAAAGAGACTATCTATGGTATTTAAAATCTATAAAAAGGTCCATTAACAATTTTGAAATCTTTATTTTAACTTCATTTTTTTGTAAGAAATCAAATATGATCTTTATTCAATTGAAGTGTTACTGGTTCTAGAATCTAAATTGTATTTACATCTTTTGTTAATTTATCTTTTAATTTTACTTTAATCAATTGAACTTCAAAGTGAGATATTTTCGACTATAGTTTTATAGCCTTCTGTTTTAGATTTTTTATTATTTCGGATGTTACAAACATCCTTTTAAAATTTCTTTGCAATAATACCTGAAGATTTAATGGAAATAACTGTCTGAAAATTATCTTTTGACAATAATCAATTCACTAAATAACGAGTTAGAATAGAAAATAAGATATGATATTGTGGATTATTTTTTATATCCTTATAATATAGCCCTAAGATCGGATCCTCATATTTCTAAAAGGTATTTAAACGGATTTTTGAGCGATTAATTCAAAGAATGATAAATATTTTCTCTTTTTTTCAGAACAAGTATGATTAATTTACTAATTTCGTCATATAATTTATTAGCCACCACCGCGATTTTTTCCATATTAGAACTATGAAAGGGTTTTAAGGGCAGTGATGGATATTATAAACGATTTTTAACATTATAAAAATTGATTTTATCGGAAAATGAAAATAATTTTATAAAATCTAATGAATTTTTTCTACTAGGTCATCCCAAGTGTCTCAGTAAAATACTGGATTATTTTTTTGATGACCATTTTTTCAACGTTGCTATAGCTAGAAATATATCACACCATAATTTCTAAGGTAAAAGATTAGAACAATCGCCTTTATAGCTTGAGGGTATCAAATCTTTATTAGAATAAATTATTTCAATATATCAAAATTTTGAATAGTAAAAAAATATTGTGATGTGGTTCTCAGAACTTGATTTTTTTTAAAAAAATATAATAAAGTTAACTAATAAGGTTACTATCCCTTTTTTTAATTTGAATTAAACTACCCTTAATCTAATATTTTTTCTGAATTGATTAAATTTTCAAGAGTAGATTGAAATTTGGAAGTAAATTAGATTCTAAATTAAATTAATTTTTTTAATGTGATTGACTATAAAAAATTATTATTTAGCTATACTTCTATATATATCAAATTATTAATTCTCTTATTTTTAATGAGGTCATAAGCCGATTTGGAACTGAATTTATAATTGATTTATAAACCGCGATCTCAAAATTTTAATTAATTTTCGAATATATCTAACTTAGTATATTGGATATTAGGTATATTTCTTTTCAAACCCGATTTATTTTCTTCCTTGTAATATGCTTTCTTTACATTACAAAATTAAAAATTCGAAAATCAAATTATGTTAAAAAATTATTCATATTTTTTTAATTCACGAGATGTAGAATCTGCGTCTTTTGAGACTCTTAATCTCGGGGGGGGGGGGGGATCTAATGTATATATTTTAATTTTTCGGATTTTGAGTAAAAAGTAAGCTTGTGATAACTTCAACAATTGTTTATTTTATTTTTTTGATTATTTCGTCCCACGAACTATAACCGAGTATTATAAATGAATAGATAATAAAGTTATCAATTTTTATTAGTATAAATTTATAATGAGAAGAGATGCCAAGATTCAAAGAATCCCATCTCACAACAATTTCTAAACTAATGATCCAGAACAAGAACATAAAAATTTATATACACCAATTAACACATTATTCCTTATCATTTACATATTGCTTGCTGAATCCAAAGTAGGTCGCAACATTTCTATATTTGTACCTAAGACCTATGCTATTTTTTGATGATTTTTTACGTTCTAGTATAATATACCATTGAATTTAGTATAGTATATTTATTCGTAAATCCTAGTAAAAAGAAGAAATTTTATCAAATTAAAAAGAGAAAAAATATTGAATTAAAAGCAGATTATTCAAAAATCCCTAATTTACTTAAAATTTTAAGTAATCTATAAAATAAAAATAAAAATACTCAATAATACTTTTAAATTCTAATCAATGAATCTATATCAATACACAATGAAGATTTTCTAATTTGTAAATATAATTTTGATTTAATATTAAATTATGTTGAAAAAAAAAATTACCTTCCTATAATTTAATAAATTTATAGTTTTAATTTTAAATCAATGATCTTAAATTCGCCTTCTTTTACCGATTCACAATTTTGAATAAAGTTGCAAATAAGTTTTTTCTGTGTTATATAACAAAAAAAATTGATATATGAAAAGTATAAGAATGATCTAAAATAAATTCATTATCGCGGAAACTGCTTTTACATTTAAATATCGATTTACTGGATGTGATGAAAACAACATTATTTAAGTTCTTATTTTTTTTCTACTTTGTTTTTTTCCAGCTCCTATGTTCGAAGTTTAATCATTTTTTTAGCGAATAGAAGCTAAAAAAGATTTAAATTAGCCAATATAATTTTTGAGTGAACTAATCTTACCAGTTAGCTGTGAAAAAATTCAAATTTTTTCGTAAAATTTTAATTTTCGAATCAATCCAGTGGATATAGTTAAGGAAGAAAGAGAGAAATAGATAATATGAAGTCAATTTCATTCTTTTATAGCAATATATATATATGTGCTTTTCAAAGTGTTAAACTATCGGAAAGATCTGAAATAATGAAATTAAGATATTTATTTTATCACAATTGATATAAATCAAGATTTATAAAATGATATAGAAGTTAAATAAAAACAAAAATTAATAAACAATTTTACCCAGAGTGTTCTTTTTTTTGGGGGGGGGGGGGTTAAGTTGATCTCCGTGTCTGAAACGCAGGCTACAATTAATTATTTCTAATTAAACTGTTAGCTTCCTGGAGGGAAGCCCAAGAGTCCTGTGCTCAGGCAAAAACCACCTTCGGTACTCTCAGAAGATTAACCAACGTTTGAATTTCTGGGAACAGATTCTGGCCATATCCCGGGGGACTTAAGATCCATTTGGGACACTTTACATTTTTCCGAAACCTAGAGATGTATAGAGGCATTGCCAGTTGTAAAAAATGGGATATTGCTTTCACAATATTTTTATCTTTTACACTCATCTACGTAGTCCTAGGATTCCCGCCTGGGTTCCGGCCCAGAAGTTAGATACCCTGAGATCCATAACGCAAGTTCAATCGTTCGGCCAGGCTAGTAAAAAATTTCTCCAAACCTTAAGCATTACGACTTATATTGAGTCCTGGACACTCCAAAACACGTGTAATGATTGGAATCCGAGTCCGCATTCCATATTTGATAAACATATGGGACACTTTCCTTCCATCCCTTCATCCCCTCTCCAAACTTTGGTTACCAGAAAAGTATTCCAAATACCTCCACATCTCTATGCTGCATACCATGTAAGTCCAAAAGAATACCCGTAGTGATTCCATCCCATTTTACAGTAACTATTAGTCTTTTGGAACTCAAATTTCAGATATGAATCTGGAGGTTTGAACTTCGCCATTTTAATAGTCAGGTCTTTAAGAAATTCCGTTCTTCTTACCCCGTTGAGCTTAAAGCAACTTAACCAGCCATATCACACTTTTCCCCATGACCTTTTAGACCGACCCTTCAATAATTTTGAGATGGGAGAATTTATTGTTTGAAATTTCTCATATGCTCTAGTTTTTGAATATCCCAAACTAGCATATAAGAGAGTAATGTTAAATTCCATCCGGATATTTCCCATCTTCACAAAGGATGCTCTCTCAGAAACTCCAATTAAGCTTTTCAACCCATTATTGAGGATTATTTGAAGATTTCTTTCTCTGTCCCTATCCATACCCAGGATTTCTCCTCCATATCTCATTCCAGCCTCTAGTACTCCGGGAAAAAATAGTACTCTAGAAGAAATTGGGGCAGATTTTAAAGAAAGAAAACCAGTGATGTTAACGTAGCAAGCCTAAGATTTTTTAACTTTAAGTCTACAAATCTGAGTAGGTCTAGATCCCAGTTTAATAGTACCCCCAAATACGAATATTCATCTAATATATGAACATTTATTCCCTGTATCTTATGAAGTTCCGGTTCAATGAAGGTTCCATCAACTACCATACATCCATACTTTGGAATACCAAAATACATTTCATTTTCAAGTTCCCACTTCTCTACTACCCCCAAATTCCTTCTTAAACTCAATTCTGAATCAACAATAAGAACCAGATCATCTGCGAAAAGAAGTCCAGGAATCATAATATCGCTCCCCTGTACTGGCGCTATGTTATATTTCACTTTATCTAAGATATCGTTAATAAATATATTAAATAGCATTGGAGACATATGGAATCCTTGTCTAACTCCTCGGTTTACAATAAACTTTTGATATTTATGGTTACCAATTCTTACCACCTCTTCGGGGTTTTTTTAGTAGGCTCGAAAAAAATTGATACATCTTCCCTCCAATACGCAGAATTGGAGTTTCCTTAAAAGAACCTCAATATTTACAGTGTCATAAACCTTTTTAAAATCAATAAAGGCCACATATTCAGTCCTTTTTTGCATTTTCCGGCGATAAATAATATCTTAAAGGGTTAAAACTTGCGCCATAGCTTCTTTATCTCTTCTAAAACCAGCTTGAAGAAAAGTAGTTTTTCCTCTTGTCTCTAACGCCGAAGCCAGTCTATTGATAATAATCTTGCCTAATATTTTAACTCCATGCTTAAATTAAAGTTATACCCCTATAGTTATCTAAAATTTGAAGATCCCTTTTTTTTGGTATGATAAAGATCTCAGTAATATTCAGTTTCTTTAGGGTAATTCCATTTTTCCAAAAATTTTGAAGTAAAGAAAACAGAGCTTTGGCCATAGGCTATTTTGGATAAAAAACATCGTTATCATTAACTAGTACTTTGTAACATTCAACAATAAGCCCTTCACTTCCCGGGGCCTTGCCATTATTGAAGATCAATAAGATGCTTCTAACTTCATCGAATCTGATATCATGGTTAATATAAAAAGGGCTATCCCTCATATTACCAAGAACCCCTTCCCAATAAACTGTATTCCTTGAATTTACAGTAACACCTTACGAGAGTTCTGTTAAAAATCCCAACCACATATTTAGAATCTTTTCAGGTGTTTTAAGAAGACTATTAGATTTATATCGCACAGCACCTAAGGAATGTTTGATGGGACCAGATTCACCCTAAAGTCTTCTTACCAACCTCCAATTTTCCTTCCCATTTTTTCTGACAGATTTTTTCACTCCTTTTTCAAGTAACTTATCCCATCTATCCTACATAAAGACAGGATTTCTTCTTTACCATCTTTCTCTTGCGAGAAAAAAATTGAAGTAACTTTACCTTTAAGTCAGAATTTATTGATTTTCTGGCTTTACGCTATTTTTCACCAGATAAACATTTTTCCTTGACCTGCTTCCGGATAACATGAGGGAGGAAAAATCTATTAGGCTTAGCATTTTTTGTCTTAATCACAGACAATTTTTCCACAACTTTCATATATGTCTCCATAAATTTTTCAGGAATACTGTGAACATCCATTTCAGAATCATCAAGATTCGCCAAGGGTAACCTAAAATTATGATTACAGATCTCTTTCGACATCACTCCCTAACCTTGGTGATGAGAGCTTTTTCTCAAGAGATTCTGGACCCCCAGACTTTATAATCTGGTTATTTTCACTTAAAAAATTTCCCTGAATCGTTCAACGATCGGAGATGTAAAAATTACGAAACACTTTGTTTTTAGGTATTAAACTTTTTGCGACTTTTTTAACAATAGCATGATCGAGACTCGACCAAGTTCTGTCTCCATTACAAAAGAATTTTTTAAAACTACCATTATACTCCATAAATTTAAACCCTGTATTTTTCCTTTTCAAAAAAGAGTTGGTGGCAGAACAAGACATTTTGAATTCGCCGAAAATAATGCGGGGTTCTTCATTTTTATCAAAGCTCCAGGTTTGCAACAATTTTACCATCTTATTTCTGTTCGGATTCTTTTCTAAAGATGCACTGCCTGATATATAGATGGATCCTAGTTTATAACTGAGCTCATAAATTTTAATTATAGGTACTACTAGTTTCCATCCAATACCTGGGATTTTTGTAGAGTTTAAACTATATGAGACGTCCAGCAACATCCCAAAATCTGACCCTTTCCCAGTTAGATCATGGAAAAACTTTTATCCTGAAATTTTAATTCTCCAATCTGCCTGTTTGACCAGGATTTCTTGGAGAATTACAAATTTTGGAGCTAATTTTCTAATAGCATAAAATATTTCAAGCTTTCCTATCTTAAAAACTCTGAATTTAAGAGAAAGAAAACTACACAAATTCGTTTTGGGTAATACCCTCCTCATTCAAAGATGATTTACCCTGTTAATACCTATCATCAAAAGTTCAGCAATTACTAACCTCATTTTATCTGAAAAATAATATGTGGCTAGGATAATGATCAATCCTGCTTCAGGCAGTAACCGTATAATTGTTTCTCTTAGTATTCCTTTTACTGACTGGGTATATGATTCCCCACCCCGAGTAACCCTAAAATCATAACCCTTCATGGTTTGGAAAAGTATTGAGTTACCTCTTTCGTATTTTTTCCCAAGTCATTATAAATTCAGGGTTCAAATTTCCGGCATTAGATGCGGTGATATGCCTATTATTCCATAAAATGAGTTTCCTCCTTCTATTTATTTCGGGGCTATGGTCAATAAAAACATATTTCTCTTTTGATCGAACCGTTTTCTCTTTCTCAAACAAAATCTCTTCACCTTATGTTGGTTATGGGTGACAATTATTCTTGAGTAAGTCTGTTCACCCTTCTCTCTATGTAGAAAAACCGATAACAAAATTCTTTCTCGGAATAAAAAACACTCTCTACCCTTTTTAAATTAACACCTTTGCTTCTCTCCTAAAATTTGCGGGCAATAATGACCCCTCCCAAAAGAGATACTATATACCTAGCCTGCATAGAACCATATCTCCCATCATTACATTTAATATCAGCGGGCCTTAAAATACCCCCTTACAGGCTAGCCCAGCTCTATAAGGGCATCATTTTTGATGATATCTTTGTTATAGGTCTGCTACACTCAAGGCAGGAGTATCACCCTAAATAGGGCTCCCATCCCGACTTACAGTGTAGACCAGTATTCAAGAAAGAGAATTATGGTCTTAATATTCCTGGTACTAACTATTAAATTTTGTAACAGAATTATCTTCGTAGATGTTTGCCTATTCTTATAATAGTTTTACACCCCTTCATTATCTATACTTGAGAATATTAAGATCCCTCATAGAGATAAAGTGAAAGAAAATTTAATTTAATTTAAACATCATCATTCGCACCGGGACCTGCAATTCACAATTAAATTACTTGTTATGCTCCTAAACTCATAACCACAAGTGTTACCCATCTTAAAAAAATAAATTATTAGTCTTTAATTTATTTTTCTTCTTAGCATCGCTGGTCCAGGGTATCAAAGAACGAAGATTAATTAAATGATAATGTTATCATACTTTTTACCTGGGAATAAAAGTGAGATATTGATCAATATTTGATTCAAGTAGTGATGTATTTCCAGAGTTTTACACCTGAAAAGGTCCAATATTAATATTATTTATATTCCGAGATAATCTTTCTTATCTTTAATTTCTTTGGTAAGGTTTCGGATTCAACCTCCAATATTATACCAGAAAAATCTTTAACAATTCCATATACCCCATCGTATAGAACAATAAAACTATTCCCCCTTTCCTACCCAATCCCACATACGATCACTGTTTCCTTTTATACGCCCCACATAGAGAGCAACACTCTATGTTCATCAGGATTGAACGTATTGTCAAAAACTTCTAACCTGTCTCGTCTTATTTCCTAGCTGCCTTAGGGGAAAAAATCATCGCATATTTCAAGAGAGTCAATTAGGGTTAGGCAAAAATAGTTTTGAAATTCCTTAAATGTATTTGCATTATTTCTAAATTACTATAAATAGTTACTACAACTCCTTTTTCATTTATTATACCATGGCCAAATAATTTATACGGTGAAGTTTGCTTCAATACCTTTCCCTTCCCATAATTTTTCTAATGAATAACTAATTATATTAGATTCCAACCTGGGAACACTAGCTATACCAGCTTCCTATCGTTAATATTATAGGTTAATTAATTCATTAATCTATAAATTCAGTTCATATTCCTTCTGTATTAACACTAGAATATGTCATTTTAATATCAAGAAGGAAATATAATCCAAGAATAAGTTCTAGGGGGGCTCGACAGTCCTCTCCATTACTATTCTCTTGTGCGTTCAAAGGGTCTCATTTCCCCCAAAAAGGTAAAAATATACCAATATTGTTAGCTTCTTCTTAACTAGGTTACTAGTAACCAGAGCCACGAGAAGGAGAATCTTTTTTTGGAGACCCAGAGTGTTCATATTCATTAATACCAGGCTCCGATGAGACATATCTTTTCCAAAATGTGTTTCCTCTTGAGCTTTAGGAATAAATAGATCGAAGATTACCTCTAAATTTCTATTAGTCTCTAAGTATACTCATAATTTTCCTGTTATTTTTGGCACTCCTTTTTTTTATTATCTTTTCGATTAGATGACTCCTTTTCCTGTATACTAAGCATGTTGTAAATTTTTATATCGTATAATCTTAGTTGGTATTTAAATATGTGGAAATTCGTAAGAGTTATACATATATCGGTAAAATTTTGGGTTTTTTCTCAAGAACCCCTATAAGTGTCCCTTGTTATTTTGAACAAGTTTTTTAATCGTCCAAAAAAAAATTCGCCTACCATTCTTTCACTGTGATCACTTAGCGATTATATATAATCAATAGTGATATGGGTCCAATGAGCTAGCTTAATATTCACAAAAACTTTGATAAATTTGAGAGTGGCTCTGTATATTTAACTAATTGCTTTTTTTGGGTATGACTGTCCTAAATTCTTTATCGATTCCTACATAGATTTATCGGCCATAATCGAACATTCATCATGATTCTCGGTGTCTTCTATTCTGAAATCACCGGTAGATTTTTTCAAAAAACTTCGATAAATGTTCTCTATTTTTTTTTAAAACTGAAATATCATTTATTGTACCCTCAACAACAGAACTAACTAACGCATATCGACCATCTTTTATTACACCGATTTCTCTTTTTATGCAGTAACGATGGTTTTTGTCCCGAATAAAATATTTTCCCGTATTGGAAGGATCCACTTGGTCTGTTTATAAAAAATACTGTACAATCTACATCAATGCTATATCCAAATTATTTCTAAGGTGTATGGATTGAGATAATTGAAAAAAAAAAATTGATATGGCATAAATATTTCTTTAATAAAGTTTCTCTAACCACTATTGCAGTGCAATTAATCAATTTACAGATTGAAAGGGGTTCTGTTTTTAAATTCCCAGTGGGTACGGAGCCGCTAGAGCGACAGATGGGAGTGGGATGAAATTTAATTATTTTTTCCTTTTATTGTATTTAGTTTAGTTTTTTCTAGTAATTGAATATTATAAATAAATTCCCTTTAAAAAAAAAAGGGGGGGGGGGGGTTCTGTTCCAAAAAATTTCCCCATTTTCTCAAATTTGAAGTAGTACCTAAGATAAGTCAAGAGTATAAGAACTTTGACCTTATATATGAATCTTTTATATTTTCCATCTTATCTCTGACTTTATAAGATCCTTCTCACAAACCCGATATATTTCATCAAACTCACACATCTGGAATCCTGTCATAAAATAAGCATTTTCAGGATTTTTGGAAAGTTCATTATAGACTTGAGGATCATATATATTGGAGTCACTGATTTATTTATATGAAATAGCGTAAGCTATCATGATTTTGATCTCAAGATCTCTAAATTCTCTGTTTAATGTTAAATCTTTCCATTTTTTCCCCATTTTTTTGAGATTTAATATTATATAGAATTTTTTTTTTACTAATAAGATAATTATGAAAGTTTTATAATGTAAATTTAGGCTCTTATCTTAATCTCAATTTTTTTTAGAAATTGAAAAAAAAAAATGCTGAAAAATCTAAAAATAAATCTAACACAGTATTTAATTTTCAAATCTAATAATCCATTTACAAATTATTAGATTTTAGCTATTATATTAATTTTACTAATTCCCAAAAAAATAAGATACCAATATAAACATTTTTTGTGTGAGAATTAATTCTCAAGAACATTTTAACAT
Organism: Smittium mucronatum; assembly: GCA_001953115.1. Taxonomy (NCBI): domain Eukaryota; kingdom Fungi; phylum Kickxellomycota; class Harpellomycetes; order Harpellales; family Legeriomycetaceae; genus Smittium; species Smittium mucronatum. The sequence continues at coordinate 5,605 of LSSL01000184.1, read as the reverse complement.
GGGAAAAAATCTTTTTCTTTTTGTAAAATCAATTTTTTAGGATTTCAAATTTGTGAAAAACGAAATTCTAATATAGTAAAAATTTAAATTTATTCAATAAATTCCCATACACCGATTTTAATATATTTTTTTCATGATTAAAGATTTCAAAAAGGGTTCATTTAAATTTAAAACTTATGTTAGTGAAAACATGCTAATTTATTTAGCTGAATATCACAATATAAAAATCAAACACGTCTCATGATTTCAAAAGATAAATTGACTCAAGCTTTTTTAAGTGATAAAATTATTATACTGATTTAATAGCATAACGTAACACAATTTCCTTTGAGCGATTTAATAATAATTTCTAAAATTTCATAGAAATTATTCAATTACGAATCCTATTAAGTATTTGTTCATTAAAAAAGAATTAACTTGTCATTTTAAATAAAAAAAATATACTTCTCCTGGAATTATTATGTCTTTAATACTAATAATAATGATAATTCATTAAATGTAAATTAATTTTTTATAGGGTGAAGTTTTAAAGGAATTATATAATTTTAAATAATTTATTAATCAAAAAAAAATTTCCTATTTCTATGAAAAAATACTTTGTTAAACATTCTTTTTTTGTGTACCTTTATATTTACGAATGGGTAGAGTATTTAAAGTTTCTATTAATAAAAATTTAGTGTTATTAAACTTACCCTTGTATTAAAAATACGTTTGATCATCACCATTTTTTAAATTCTTAAAAAAATTGAATCAATAGTAGATATTAATTGGACTATTTTATTTTCAACTTTTATTACTTAATTTTATACTGTAATAAAACGAATAAATTATGATAAAAAAATCTCAAAAAATCATATTAATAGTAGGAATAATTATCTATGGGCCCGGGTCATTGAATTTCAAACCATAAAATTTAGTATTTTTTCTCTGAGTTTATTTTTTTTAATTAACTTTAATAAGAATTGATAAACGCATGAAAAGTAAACAAAAATTTCAAATTTAAGAATATTAAAATTAAATATCAGTAAAATTTAAACCATTGGCTATTTGTATTAGCCCAGAAGTAAAGTTTGCTTATCTTTTTTGTTTAAAATTTGAAATTTATCCCTAAATTTTAAGTTTTAATTTTAATTTATATAAATTTAATAATACATAATTTTATTTTTGCATATAATAATTTTTTTTTGTTAAATAAATAAATTTTCACTTAAAATGGAAAAAGATAAAACAAATAGTAATAATTCGGGCTCTTTAGCCTTAGATCTTTCAATAAATTCACACCTAAATAAAATTTAAACAGAATCAATATAAAAATATTAATTATCACCTCAAAATTAATATAAAAATTTATCATAGAAAGCAATAATAGTGATTATAATGAATATAGCACTATATAATGCGAAAAAGTAGCACTATTGAAGTTTTATATGAATAATATATTTTTAAATATCGACATAAGTATGAAAATATGGTTTATAAAACAATTTAACAGAAATAAAGTTATATTTTTGTCATTCAAAATAACAATTTATTTTTTCAAGATTTACGGCATATATAGATTAATTTTCATTATTAAAACATTTAATAAAAAAATAGCATAAAGTTTCAAATACATATCAAAAATTTTCAGTTATTTCTTTTAATGTTATTGATGTGCTATTTAAAGGGAAAATTGATGTTATCTATACATAAAAATTAGTAAAAAAAACTTTTGTGGATGTTTTTAATTGGAAATTTCTGGATTTATTATTTATTCTTCTCGGAGATATTTGATCTAATAGTTATTTTTAGTTTACTAATTATTAAAACCAATATTTTTCACACACACCCTAATATATATACTGACCTTTAGTGTATTTTTTTCGATATAAATTATTGGATATTAATTTTGGATAAATTTAAAAGTATTATTGAAGTTTATTATTTAATTGATATTATGAAATAGGAAGTTTCATATTTTATCAAAATTTTAATCAATAATTTTTCTAAAAAATCAAATTTTGTTGTTAATTTTGGATGTTAAATACACATATATGTTTATTTTCTAAATAAAAATGAATTTTTAAATATAAAAATTATTTAATTGAACTCATTAAATTTTTTTTTAAAAGTAATTCAAAAAAACATGATTAACTGATTATTTTCGAATAAAATTATTTAAATTAAACTAATTTAAAATCAAACGAATAAACCGAATCAAAATATATTATATTGAATCACAATCGAATATTTTGAATTTTGTGCTAAGTCAAATCTAATAAAATTACCCTGTGAAAAGCCGTTATCATATAATTTGAAAAATAAGAATTTCCATCAATTTATTTTACAATTGGCAAATTTCATATAAATTTTTTTCCAATGTTTCAAACTATTAATCATAGTAAAAGTCAACAGAATATTTATCAAAAAAAATTATATAAAAAAATTAAAACATTATGAATTCGTTATTAAGTTTTCAAAATCTTTAAAAATCTATTTAGATAAACGAAAAAAATGCGAAATAAATGACTAGTGCGATGAAAAAAGTTTTCTAACTATAAAAAAGCGACCAAAATGAAACTCTTCTGAGTTAAAGAGCTAAGTCAAAGTCAAAATTTATTATTAGATATTATTTGTGTTTATATTATTCAGATATACAATTTTTTTCGAATAATAATCCAAGCTAAACTATATGTCATATTAATCTAGTAATAAATTTTTTGAATGATATGTGATATATTTTGTATCAATGTGCAACACATAGTGTCTTTGTTTAGTAGCAAATTTGAAATAATTAATATTACTTATATAGTATTTTTTATGTAATTTTCAATTCTTAATGTAATTTTCACTTTATTTTTGCACTGCCATTTGCGCGTAATGTATTATTTAAAGTGGGCACAGTATATTGTGCTTATTTTAGTGTGGATTGCACATTATGTAATATTTCATGTTCTCTTCTCTGCTTTGTTTACTTTATTCACAGTCAAACCTTTTAAAAAAAAACAGGGAAGTACACTGCTCGTATATTGAATATCATTATTCTATTACTAAATAAATCTATAATATTTTTAATAAGCCAATCAGCTTTATTTCCTTAAACCACCTGATAAATGAATCCTAGGCTATTTTATCATTAATTAATATTTTAGATGATTTATTTATTAATATCAAACTTTTTAACTTGTTAAATATTTTTTAAATAAAATTTGAAAAAGATTGAAAAAAAATGGCACTAAATTTATTTTTTTTCTTGTTAAAGTTTTCTACAAATCTTGTCAGCAGATTTTTATTTTTCTATATAAAATTAAGTAATCTGGAATTTTTTTCGATTTAGTTTAAGCCTAATATAAAAAATATTCGTTTTTTTTGTGTAGAAAAGATGGTCGTATATGTGGTAGCATTTTTTTTTTGTTTATAAAAATAAGCATAGTTGTAAGTGATATCACTTCAGTCGTTTATCGCATTTTTATTAAAAATGGAATTTATATATTTAAAAAATTAACTTCATTAAATATAAGCTTTCAAAAGAGAGATTGTTAATTATTAAAGGAATCCTGGTCTTTCTTTCTTCCTGTATTCTACAAACGTAAACGAGATAAACTAAATCATCGCTTCTATTAGAAATAATATGGGATAAATATATTTTTCCACTATCTTTTTTAATCTCTTTATAGAACATTTTCTCATATTTTGGGCAATACGAGGTCTCAAAACCTTATGTATATATATTTATACATGTATATATTTGATAACCGTGTGAACTTTAATAAATTATTTTTTTGCCAATCGCTGTATTTAACTTTTAATTTTCTGTTTAAAGTTTCAGCCCCATTGATAAACAAAGTTCCGAATATATTGTGACATTCGAACCATTCGATGTTGTTTTTTTTTCAATATTTCAGTCAAATTTTCAAATTGGCTTCACTTTTAATAAAACATAATTCCCCTCTTTTCGAATATTTCTCTCGATTATTTCCTTCGTATAAATTTCAAATCATTATAAATATAACTATTGATCATGTTCTTGCTGAGGCCAAGTGTTGTATACAAATTCTTTGATAATTGCGCTCAACTATTTCCGCGTAATTTTTTCGGATCAATTTTTTTTTATTGATAAGGATATTAATGGCCAGAGTCGACCATTGAGTGTTCAATACCACAATTGAATTTACATATTGGGTTTTGTTTTTTATTGGTGAAAATACCTGCATATGGCTACTAGAGCCACCTATGTTGACAACGGCAATACCAAAGGTAAAAAAAGTTTGTAAAATATAAGACAACGAGAAAGATTACGGGATACCTTCCATATATGAGATATAGTGTCGTATATATCAGTTTTTTTTTTTTGAGTATCTAATATACTTGGATTGTTTTTTTTTTTTGATTTTCCAATCATGTTATAAAAACTATTTCAAAAGAATACTCTGAAATATAGGATGGATTTCAGTTTTCTGAGTATTTTTTATTCAGAAAGTATTCTTCGAAACCATATAAAGATACATTCTTATTTATTCCTCTTGTTAAAATTGCATATCATGAATATATTTTTTCGATATCAATTTCAGCCCCAGATTCTTCCAAAATTCGTTTAATACCATTTGATTTTCTCCCATTATTATAGAACTTTATTATAGATTTTTTTAGGTTTTATAGAATTGAGTCTATGTGGTCTAGATCTGTATACTAAAAATTTACCACTGTAATATCTATCCACGCGCAGATCACCATCGAATTTAAATAAATGTAAGATTAATCGATATTATATGAAAGGGGTGGTCATATTAAGTTTTACCATCTTTTATTGGATAACACAGTCTAACTTCCAAAACCAATAAAAATGTAGTACGTAAATAAAATGAGTATCTAAAAAATTTTATAGTATAATATGAAATTAAATTATTATGATATCCTTATCATCTTTAGCAAATATATATGGGAACGGGTTGGCAGGACTTAATATGACCACACCTTTCATATAATATCGATTAATCTTCGCCCTAAAGGGCTCGATTAATCTTACATTATATTTCAAGGGGTGTTCATATTAAGTTACTCCAGAGGTAGTACTGCTTCAGTCATATTAGACTGGGTACTACGGTTCAGTCTGTAGTAAGTATCAAACATGCTATAGTTTGACCAAAACGCGTGTGATACTATTTTTTCTACTGGAACCCCGGAGGTGGCGGCCAAGGTTGCGCCAATTGCGAATGCTTTGGTAATTGGCGTATTAGGCGGTCACTCTATTAATTCTGGCAGATTCTTGATATGCCTTGTTATGCTGTCTACAGATAGTGGCTTATTGTAATGCTTGGTATTCCTAAATAACCTGTTTACAATTATCGCATCATTGTTGGCATGTGGAGTTGGGAACAAGTCGACTGCGATTCTAGCCTTGTATACTGTATATGCCAGGACTGGAAATAATATAGGATTTGGGTGCCTATTTATTTCGCATGGGCGTTCAATTTGCTGGCCCTTTCGCTTTTCCTTGGGAGCGATAATTATCAGTTTGAGTTTACCGTTACTGATAGTCGTCCTTGCGTCGTCGATTATATGTATATCGCTCGCGCATAAGACTCCACACAGAGATAAAAACCAACAGCACTTGGTGGTCAGTTTA
>LSSL01000182.1:0-16220 GCA_001953115.1 Smittium mucronatum | reverse complement strand
GTGGGATTGATCGACATGGCTTTCCTAAAAATAGATGTTAGACGCTGAGATCCGTCTGACATTCGAACGCTGGACTTGTGCACTAGACTATGTCTCAGCTGTGCTAAACCATCGGTTCCTCCTGTTTCTAGATGGTCCTCCTCTGGAATCGCTGTCCTCCGAATCGCTGTGCGCTACCTTCACTATTCCCAACCAAGAATAGTACAACTCTTTGTGAAATTAAGTTTATTGTGCTTCGAAAAGTACGCTATTAGCCCTTAAACCACGGCAAGGTATTTCACTCTTAGGAGGCTAAATTTCTGCATATAAAAAAAAATTGTAAGATAATTGACTATTTATCCATATCTAATTGGTGTATTATGTAATAAAAGTGACGTGACTAAAGACCTACAGCAAATTTCAACTAATTTTTGTCCAATAAATAGTCAATAATGAAAAATTAACAAAAATAAGTTTTTTGCTGATATACTTTGTTTTTACAGGATGGTAATTTTTTTAATTAAGAGGTTTAATAGGTTTAAAAATTAGGAGAAATGCCCTGTAGGCCTTCAGTCCTGAGACCGTAATAAAACTATGATTATTTATAACTTGAAAGGTTGTGGGAATGGCTTTTTGCTTGTTCAAAACCCCGTTTTACTCGGATAAAATGGCCACTTTATGGACAGGAAGCGCCTTTTTTTCTTGACCATAGCTGTAGGATTCGATTTTAAATATTCAATATTGGTCAAAAATGGGCGCAATTTAGCCCAATATTAGTTTTCAAAAAGTAGCTTTTCTGGACTAGAAGTGTCTTTTTTTATGACCAAAGCTAAAGAGTTGTATTTATAGATACAAATATTGGCCAAAAATTGTAGATTTAAGGCCCAATACCACTGGATTTTTTTTTAATTTTTTAATTTATCCTATTAATTGGTTGCTGATTCCATTTATGTTCAAAACACATTACACACTGTCGATCATTCCCACGTTTGGGTAGGAGCATAATTTTATTAATCCTGTTAGAAGTAGGCTCTGACTAAGAGCTGAATAGTTTCAATGAATTATTTTCCGTCAACAAAGGGCTTAATTCTTGACTGCATGTAACCTCAGTTGTACACCTACTTGAAGCGACGCCAATGAGGGGGGGGGGGTTCTTTCGGTTGGCAGTTTGCTCCCTTTCCCGTAGGTACACAGCCGTTAGCCCGAAAGAGGAGTTATTGTAGTTAGGGTAATAGTCTTTTCCATGCATCTTTTTCTTTTTTTTCATACTTTTTTAGTATATTTTTTAATGATTTTATCTTACAATAAAATCCCGTGGTACAAAAGAAAAACACATTACACAATTGTTTGCAATGCTAAATAAATATTCGTTTATTTGAATTTTTAAATGAAAAATTTGAGTCAATTTTTGATTTTATAGAATTTAGTAACCACTGTGTAGCGCAATTTTTTGTATGTTAGTCCCTGAAAGGGTAAAAAGAAAAAAATACTTCATACTAAGATCTAAAAAATAACCCTTCAGGGCCGGTGGTACAAAAAATTGCTTTCACTTTTTGTTCAATGTTATAATCAGTATAATGATACTAGTGTAAAGTTTAATGTTATTAGTATACCATTTGACCTATAAGCAAGTTAGATTAATTAAAATTCTAGATGTACTCAAATAGGGGTAACGCAAAATTTTGTGCCTGGAAAGGGTTAGATAAGAGGAATATTAGAAATTGGGCGCTTTAGGAGAATAAGATTAAAATTACCACTGATCATGAAAACATTGTTTTGAAAAATAAAATAGAAGAAGGATACAAAAATCAGAAGTCGTTAAAGTAGCTCCAGAAAGAAAAGTTTGAAATTAAAAACATTTAAAACTCTAATTATATCTATTTGTTTTTGGATTTTGATAAAATAATAGGGCTGTCAAAAGTATATTAATAGAAATATGAAGAGGGCAGTGAGCTAAATCTAAAAAATACAATCCCTCTATACTTCACCCCAAAATAATAAAAAAACTAATCATCCTTAAGTATATCGGTAATAGGGATCCCTTAAAATAGAAGGCTTTTCTATAAAATCATTTATTGCTTTTTTTTGTCCAAGTAAGATAATTTTCAATTTCGAAAAAAGAAAAAGAAAAATTCAGCCCTTCAAGGTAATTCAATTAGATTGCTGTAAGAGTTGGGAATTTTCTTCGAATTCTTTTTTCTGAAAAATTCTCTATGTGTGGTTAATAGCCTGTTCAAGCACTAAAATATTTGAAAAAAATAATCGAGTTAGAAGAAAAAACATTAATCAATAAAAAAAATTTATATATGAAGTCTATATTGAAGTTTACGCAAAAAAGAAAGAGATCTTACTTATATTTTTATCTAATCGAGCCGATTTTCTGCTAATAACTTTTTGTACTTTGAATTTTTTATAAATTTCAATGGAGTTTAATTTTTTTATACTTATAAGGTCCTGTAGATAAAATGATATATCGTTTTTTATGCTATTTTCTGAAGATGCAAGTATAGGGACGGGTTCATCGCGTTTGAGTTGATTGGTTTCAAGTGAATCCTTGGGCTGAAAGTAATTTTGTATTTTATTTGCAGTTTTTTTGGGATGGACATGTTCCATAGCAGTTTCAAAATGACCTTCCTTTCTGACGAAATCTCTGATCTCTGTTATGGTGAAATTTTGAGGTGCACAACACATGAATTGAGAGTGGGTATAGTATCTCGGAATGATCCATGGGTCAATGTCACCATCTTCCATAGAGTAGGGCTTCATGAACTTGTGTAAATTAGGAAACTTTCCATTAATGACAAATGAGCTGCTTTTAAGATTATTTGAAATTTCGCAGGAGCTGTTCGCAACTTTAACAAAATCGTAATTTTGAGTGGTGTGATCCAGTTCTTTCATGAATGACGAGTATATTTTCTGGTATAAATTTTTCTTTTCCGGAAATCTGTTGAATTTCAGGTTCAAAAACACATTAGCAGCATTATAATACGATTGAATCACATCACAATTCCAAAAATTTGCTGGAATATTTTTGAACTTCCAAGAATGCAGGCGCTTAACCTTGAAAGCAGCTTTTGTCATATTAGTTTTAGATTTAATCACTCTGGCTGAATTTGAAACACCAAAGCTATTTCTTATTAGCTCAGAATTATAAGCCAATATAGCCGCCGAATAATACACTTGTTTGATCGAGTAGTAGTAAGCTAGTTTTTCGGTTTTCATAACCAACTTCAAATTGCTTTCGGATGATTTGTAGTCTTTTGAAGATGAAAGAATTTTTGGACTGTATTTTCTTGAAATTTCATTATCGAATTCATGTAATTTCAAACGAATAAGGCTAAGCTTTTTATCTTTGTAAGAACCTATAGGCGAATCTTTTAAAAGTTTTAATTTGCAAAGCTCCTGTATTTCCCCAAGAATCAGGTATATTTTTATTAGTAAATTAATATTATCCATATGTTCCGACCCGATTTTCCCATGATTTGCAGTTTCGTTAAATTCAGATATTTCAGAATCACATTCTTCTACGAAACCACCATATCTCCACTTAAAGTCGTTTGTAGGCAAATTTACATATATATCACGAGTGTTCAGAAGACTTCTGTCCGGTATGTATGACGATATGTTTTGTGAAATGATATAATTAGACCAGAACACTCTTCTTTTGAATTCATTATTAATTTCATTATTGGATTTAGCCAACAGTTCGGTGGTGTATATCCTGGATTTTTTAACTACACTGAAAAATTAAAATAAGGGTTAATTTATCTTTAAAAAATAAGATATCTTACAATGATATAGGCAAATGAATACTTGTAAATTTAAATAATATATAAAATATTTATACTTACAGATTTGATAAACCTATTCAAACACATAATAAGAAGATGAAAATTAATTGTAGAATTGTCAATAATATATAAATATTTGTAAACTCTTACCTAAAGTCTTCCTCAATTGCTTCGTGTCGTAAAATTTATAGTGAAACGATAAAAGGAAATTAATGGCCCAAAGGAATAAAGGATCAGACTGATCAGACTCTTTTAGGAGTAGATCTATTGCCTCTCTTGCATAAATGACATCAGCTCTTTTACCTTTTGGCAGATTATTTCTGTCCAAAACATGGAACCCAGCAGCCAAAAATGCAACCATAAAATACCTTGGATATAATCCAGCCCTAACAGAATGGAGAAATTCTGGGAGTCTTACGGGATACATAAGACTGACTTGGGTATGCAATAAATTCGTCAAGATTAATTTCATTTCTTGGTAAGTAGGCTTTGGCGCCTCTATAATAGTACCTAAATATTTTTATTTTTTAAAAATAAAAGAATATGGATATCAGGTATGGATATTATTTGTAAAAGAAGGCTAAATTCGTTTTTAAAATATACGTACAAATATCAGCCATGTCGGTATAATGTATATTTTTGTAATTTTCTTATTATAGTGGTTTCGAACAGTACTCAGCAAAGTTCGGAGTTGGTTGAAAGCTTCGTAAGTGGGCTTTTTTGAATATTTGAGTGAATGTATGAATGAGAATCTAGGTTAATGATTTTTTGCAAGTGATGGGGGTAAAGAGATAAACCAGTTTTAAATTTAAACTTTGAGGCAAACAAAAAATTTTAAAATTATAAACTAATTATATTTATTCGAATATATTGAATTCGAGCTTGGATGTTTAAATGTTATAAATGCCAAATGAAATTTTCTTAATCAAATACTCAAAAGAAACCCATATATAACTAAAAAAAGAAAAAATAATTGGAATTTTTTAAGCGGTGGTACATTTTTTTCTGCCGTTTTCTAGACTTTACTAAAACAAAATTATTACAATTTTATTTAGATACAAGGCTCTATAGAAGGTTGCCTTATTGTATCATATACGGTATAAACAAAATTTCCCACCACTTAAAAGGGGTTTAGACCAAAAAATAAAGATAAATAAATAGATTGATATGTATTTTTGTAATAGATTTTTCTTCCAATAACCTGAAAATAGATAGTCTTGACAAAAAAAAAAAAACTCACCTCGGACCCTAGTAATATTCTGAATTATTACTATTAAAGCACATTGTTAATCTTGGAAATTGCGCTAATACTGTCATCTTGTTTGTCATATTCTGCTAGAACGTGATTACCACATGCCATATTTAGCATATTAATAAATTATTACATAGTGTTTATTCGCTATCAGGAACCCTTTTTACAGCATAATAATAATATGTCCAGTAAATTGATCGTTCTAAGAGCCAAATAATTTATCTAACGAGTCGAAAATTCCGACGTATGTTTTTCTTTGTTAAATATAATCATTGATTTTGAACTAAGATGCTTGTTTATAATTCAACTGTTTATAATTGAGCTTTTTTTTTTTAAGCAAAATTTATTTAAAAAACTAAATTGAAATTAATCAGCTATTCGATCCACCTTGTCCGGGTTTAAGAAATGGATATCTGATTATACTTGTGAACCAAACTTCTTTTAGGTAATTTGCTGACATTAATATAGAAACTAATTGGGATTTAGAAATGTAACCCTCCCAATGATTGCATGGTTAGTTAGGAACATTATTCAATACTTTCAGATACGAAAAATCTATTATATCTTTTATTACTAAAAATAGAAGCTGCATGATTCTTCAAAATCTTATCCAATAATAACGAAGAGCTATTGTCAACTCAGCATTTTATTATATTTAATTCAAAAATCTAAAGATCTTCATTTATTTAGCACTGAAGGGGTTAGGTATGGGTTTATTTACCTTTCTGTCAATAAAATTTCGTCATATGTATGTAATTCTCAGTAAGAAAATACAAATTAATGCATTATACTACTGGTGATACGATATAGGTAAAAAAACCTCATCCGATTTTGGATCAGGAAAGTGTATCCCGTATTATCTAAAGATTAAAAATTTTAGGATTTTTTTCTTTACGTAAATTTTATTCCTTTTCTGTTCCTGATTAAAAAATCAACCGCAAATATTAGTTAGAATTTTTATGAAGGTTAAATGCTATAGGCCTGTCAATTTGTGCATAAGCATTCAATTTATCTAAAAATCAGTAATTTTACTCTTTTCAGTCAAATTGGAAAACTAAAGTCAAATTAGTGAATATCAGTCGATTTATCCAGATTCAGCGTTTAAATCCGTCGAGCTAGTAAAATCATTGAAGGATTTTTTGCCCTCATATGTTCTTGGATAATAAATTTATCCAATAAATACTAATAGGGGGTTAATATGATCAGTCTTTTTGTTTGTAAAACAAATGGCTTATTTACAAGCCAACCGTTTTTTCAACTGTGTAGATTAATTCGCTAATGAGTTAAATACTAAGTAAATATCAGTCAATTTTTCAAATTATAAAGACAACAGCCAATTATATTTATTTGAATTTAAAATCAGGTTGTTATGCGAATGAAAATAAATGTAAAAAAAGCTAAATTATATAAGCTATAACAAATACTTAACTGACTTACCTACCAAATTTACTAAATCGGCTGATATTCACCCTATTTGACTTTCATTTTCCAATTTGACAAATAAATTTTAAAATGTCTGTTTTTAAAATAAAGTGAATTGTTAAATGCTAAAATGGCTGATGTATACCTACTTTAATAGATTTTATTTGGGAGAGGACACTTCCATATTAAAATTCTACTACTTTCTCAATTTGGAAATATGGTTTTAAGATAAGGCCTAGATTTATTGGGTGATGAAGAATTGGAATAACGAAACGAGAATTTTATTAATAAAATGTTAGACGTATTACGGCTAGTAAATTTTTCTATTTTTATTGGCTTATTAATGGTTCGATTTCAACTAGCTAATGGTACACATTTTTAAAAAAAGCATAATATTGATAAGAAAGAATCTCCCAAACGTACTTTGTGCAAAATGTCTCAGTTTTCGGTCAATATAATTTTTTTTACATTGAATAAACTAATAAAATTGGATTATTTATAAATTTCATCGAATAGAAAATAGTTTTTTGGCAAATAGGATTTCAACATATTTTAAGATTTATAAAGAACTAAGCCATTAACACACTAGTTCTTTCCGGACATAAATTTTACTTCTTTCTTATTTGTGTATATTAACAATTTTTTAGCTTATCCAATTTTATTCAAAAATTAACAATCCATTGTTAACATTGAACAAGAAACAAAAGCCCTTTTTGTTATAAAGACACTGAAAGGGCTAAAAAGCTAAACTATTTAACCATTTGTGGGAAAAAATTATTTCCATTTTCCTATTTGTCTTTATTAACAGTCCCAATCGATCTAGCTCACTGAACTATTCCGTAATATACAAATATGATCACAGGTAGCATTCGGTAATCCGAACACTTTTTAGTTCGAATGCTTACTAATCCTAAATCCAATAATCCGAAAAAATTCGGACTAAATATATTTTTCTTTTCAGTAAACAAAAGTAATTTATTCTGCAAATGTTACGTACTGTATGAAATTGGAGTTGAAAAAAAGTTTACTAGATTTTGTAATAATATCGAAAAGGTTGATTAAGTGAATTGGTTTGATTTTTTAGACAATCTAATTTTTCTATGAAGCTTCATTTCAAAATGCCATGTACTATCTATAAGGATTTCTAAGAATAAACAGTCTTGATTTAAACACTAATCTTTTGTTAAGGATTTTGAGGGAAAACTTATCGATGAAATTTAGGTTAGAAAACAAAAAAATCACAGTCTGATTAGACTTAGGCCTTGTCCTTTTTGATTTTTGATTTTTTGATATTTTCTATTTACAGATTATGGTTAAAGCAAACCTACTGCACATTATCAATCTCATGGGTTTTCAATATATGATTCTTGATATTTTTTTCTGGGGTTTACCAAATCTCGGTATCAGATCATATTTAATTTTTTTATTGAAAAATTTCCATTATCATAGACCATTCCTAATAACACTTATTGATTAGGATTGTTTTTGGGACTATATTTATGAGGCTGTGTGCTTTTTGTTTAAAAATATAAAAATTTTGAGTGTCTATTTTTAAAATGAAAAGTCTGAGTTGTTAGGTTAATCAATCTTGGAAGCTGATTTATAGAAACTCATTTTTAAGGCCAATGGAGTGGCATGAACTTGATTATTAATTATCTTTTTTGGTGTTTATTATTAAAATAAAATATGTGAATATTACTAATTTTTTACGGGTTATAAATTTGAGTTTGATTGTCTGTAAAAGGAAATTATTTTTTCGTTCGGATTACAATATGTACATGTAATATAATGGTAATCTTGAATTAAAAATGAATGCGATTTTTTTGTATTGTTTTCCCTGGAAAGATCAGCTTTCTTATTTCCTTTATAGTTAAAATTCGATTTGTTATATCTCATTTTTTATTTGCTTAACATATTAAATAAGTAAATAACTGGTGAAAATTTAAGGTGGAAAATTTTTCTACGATTTTGAAATCCACGCATAGTTATTATACCAATCTTGTGTATAGAAATCGAATAATGAAATCTAAGTGGAAAAAAGAATCTATATGTGAGATTCTCTCCCGAAAGTGAAATAATTATCTCGGATTAGGGGCTTAAGTGGTTTACTGCTCAAATTACACTGTACTAGAAAATCAAAAAGCATTTAAATATTCTTGTTAAGTAGTAGAGATGACTACGCACTGTAATTCTGAGATCAGTGATTCCAGAGTTTTCTCATCTCCAAACAATAGGAACCGAGAATTTTAGCACATTATGGATCATTCTCTGCGCGCAAGTCAAGGATATCACAGCTATTCTTAGGAAAGAAAAATAAAAAATTCTCACATTTGAGTTTGATACTAATTTTATTTAACCCTGTTAAAATTAGGCATAAATAGTAGCTCAATCGTTTCATGGGATTTTTTTTGTTGAAAATGAGCTTAACTCGTGACCCATGTAGCTCATTTATCCAGTCTGATTGAAGCGATGTCAATGGGATGGGGGAGTATTCCATTGGTTGATTGTACCCAATTCCCAAAACTATGTGGCTGGTAGTCCCGCTGATAAACTCATTTTAGTTAGGATAATAGTTTTTTCTACTCTCTTTTTCTTTTTTTGGCAATTTTTCAGTATGGTACTTAATGACGTTATCTATGGTTTAAATTTTGTAATAGTTTTTGATTATAATAATCACCCTTTCAAGTAAATTTGGAATGAATTTTTATTTTTAAATTTCCCAAGCTTCAAATAATTAACCCTTATCTTTCTAGGAAGTTGTATACAACACTATTCAAACCCAAACCATAATTTTAACCTCCAATTTTTATTAGCTATTACCAAATAGAAATTAATTTACCCCGTCGCTAAAAGTGGAATACAAACTAAAATATCAATTTATTGGAATTTCAATTATGTTTTTGTGATTATTCAAGATAAAAATTTATTTGATAAAATAAGATTTTATATGACCTTGAACTTATTGATAGAATATTTCGATTCTAATTATTCGGGGTCCTATCGATTTTTAATTCCTATACAAACTAAACTAAAATTATGCTGTTGTTTAAATCAAAGCGAACAATGGTATCTTTATAGTCTATCGCATTTAATTGATTTAGACCTAAATATCATAATTTTTTAATAATCATTTAGACCGATTAGAAATTACCCATTTTTATAATATTCAATAGCTTATTATAAAGATATTGTGTGGGATTTTATCAAGAAAATTAATACTCCGATGTCATTATACCATTATGCTATCCTTTTCAAGTATATTGTAATTTGGAATATTTATCTGAGTCGTACATTTTATATTTACATAAACCCCATCAAAATGGAAAAGGGGTAATAAAATTAATGCGAGTAAAAAAACTCCTCTTGAAGGGAACCACGTTAGCTTATAGATTACTCTATCGTAAAAAAAAAAGCGGAATTCTTTATTCTCCGGTTTTATTTTAAAAAAATCCTCAATTGGCAAGTAAAATTAAAAATATAACCTTTTCGGGACCTGAAGTAAAAAAATGGCTATTATTTTATGGTCAATGCAATCATTTGGCAAAACGAAAGTCTATTTTGGGATATTACAAATAGCAACATAATTAACGATACAGTGTGTAAATTAGATAAAAATAATGTATTTATACAGTAGCTAATTATTTTTTTCTAAAATGAGGGTATCCAACTCAAAAAGTTAGTTTGTTTGCGTATTGAGGTTCAGTTAATAAGATTTAATAAGCAAA
Source organism: Smittium mucronatum (assembly GCA_001953115.1). NCBI lineage: Eukaryota > Fungi > Kickxellomycota > Harpellomycetes > Harpellales > Legeriomycetaceae > Smittium > Smittium mucronatum. The sequence goes on along the minus strand of LSSL01000182.1, from coordinate 6,051 downwards.
TCAAGCATCTGATTTATTTTTCATAAAGTTCGGGACTTCGGAAGTTTTCAGTTAAGACATCCTTGAAAATCAAAATTTATCAAATGTTGATTTACATAAACATCAATAACAATAATTAAAACTAAAAAAAGTTTCATAATCAAAACTAAGTTGAGTTTATGCTACTTTTTTTCTAAAAAAATAAAAATAGAATCAGCGTGCAATTTCTAAAGTTTGATTATTAATAGCTACATGTAGAGCTTATTCTTAAACGTTTTTGTCAAGTAACGAAAAAACAATTTGACTGCCTAATTAAATTTTAATTCTCAGTTCTCAAAACAAATCACGCGATTACATTCAAATTTGGGGATAAATCTTGTCAAAGAATTTGAATAATAAAAATTCATATGATACTTACACATACATTTTTAATTTTATTGATAATTGATTAATATCAAATATGGATAAATTCTAAACACAGAAAAGACATATCACGAAAATATTTGTAATCGTCAAATTTTATATATTGTTAAATATGAAATGTTGAATTTCAAAAGTAGGAACTCAATGCAATTTTTTGCCCAGAAAGAACTAATAGAATTTATTGTTATAATATAATGAACTCAGAAGCGTTATTTTAATAATTTTATATTTATGATGAAACTAGGTTATCTAAAAGTTAGCAAGTTCTCATATACAAATTTTATTCATATCTGGCAATAAATAATTCTTACATTATTACCAATTTGTGGTAATTTTTTCATTATCAATGGTAAATAAATTTCGTTTATGGATTTTTTATAAAGGAACGAAAACTTTAGGCTGGTTAATATGGATGATCCTCTGATGGAGGAGGAAATTTATTTATTCCTATTTTTAGTTTCTATTTGTGATAACGAACATCATCTATTCATCAATAGAAAAAATTTAACCAATATATAAAGGTATGTTTTTAATAAATTTTTACCATTGACCTAAAAATGAGGGTTATTCTAGCAAAATCAATCCTAAAAGGGTTAAACTGTAGAGAATCGGTTTAATTATTGCGATCTGTCAGTAAAAATGGAAATAAATCTGCTTTTGGGTGTTACATAAATATGGTACAAAGCTATTTCCAAAATTATTAAAGGTTAAAGATTAAAGATTAAACGATAAAAATATCTTAATTTATTTAATAAATACTTATATTCTTTTAAAAAAACTGGTTTCTTCAAAAGAATACTAATGTTTTTAAATGGGATTGATTTATGGACACATAGAATAACTTTTCCAAGGAATTAATTGTAAATATCCTAATTATTTATATCACATTATAGCTGTGAAATCATTTCTTAGTTTTGTTGGAATAATGATACGATAGAGTGGTTTAATTTTAAGAGCAAAAAAGGATTTAGTTTTTTTTATAAAATTAAAGGTAGCTATATAAAAAGCATATGAGAAATAATCGTAAAAGTCGCGATTTTTAGGGAATATATTTTTTTAAGCCCTTTACCCGGTACCTATCATCAATTTTTTGAAAAATGAGTCGATGTTCAAAAAAATATAAGTCAAAACTTTAAAACCCGGACTAAGTGCAAAAAAGCATTTTTTAATTTAGCTTGATCTCTGGTATCAAAATTTCAGGTTTTTATTGATAAATAAAAATTAGGAGGTATTGGAATGGCCTAAAACAGCTTATTGAAGCGATCACTAAATAATATATTAGACTATGACTGCATTTTTATAAACAAAGAACTAAAAAAAATTCATTTTCATTTTCATTAAATATGATTTAAAAGAAATCATTCGAGTATCCATGTTTTTTATATAAAAAAAGCGAAAATGTTTAAGTATAAAATAACCTTTCACAAGTAAAAAGTCTTTTTTTATAAGAGAAGAGAATAAAAAGCGTAAAAAGCGTAAAAAGGGATTAGTGGGGTATAAGAGGAATAAGAAGAGGAGATAATGATGAGCGGGAAATAATAATAAAATACAAGAAGATGCAATAAGATTGCTACAGTAAACGCGTGGGATAGGATTCGGGGAATGTTGGGAGTTAGGGGCAAGCAAAAGAGGAAATGGATACTTACTTTTTTGTAGTTTGTTTTAACTATTATCATTAATTTTATTTCGAAATCAGTAAAACTAAATCTTTTGGGCTGGTTATTTTCTTTTTTTGATTCTAAAATTAAATTATCCTTGGAATATATGTGTATCATTTTTATTTTAAGTTCAAAGAATTAATAAAAAACATGGGAATATAAAATTTTCATTTGACTTTTCATTCATTATAGAATTCTCTAAAAAGCTAAATGCACAGCCGTGGTTTAGGTGCTTCAGTAATGTATTTTTAGAAGTACTATATATAAAAATTCCAAATAGTGATGTACCAATATTGTTTGGGAGTAGTGAGGGCAGTGTCTAAAGATTTGGGGAACAGCGATTCCTGAGTAGTTCAATCTCTAAACAGGAGAAACAAGAGTAGTTTAGATAGTTTATAAAATTTTCGGACATAAGCTCAGTGTTCGACATTCAGATAGATCCCAGATTCTGACAGCAATTTTTGTGAAAGCCAGGTAGATAAATTCCAATTCTGGGCGAAGGACCAACTTTATTAATTCTGTTATAAATATGATTTAATTAGGAGAGCAATAGTTCCAACGAATTTTTTTTCGTTAACAAAGCACTTAATTCTGTACTTCATGTAATCTCGCCCATACACTTAATAGAGACTATGCTAGGGGGGTGGGGGTCTTAAAGTTAGTAGATTGTGGCATTTTTCAGTAGGTACCTAGACATTGTCCTGACTGGGGAGCTTATTCCAGTCAGGATAATATTATTTTCTATAAGTTTTTTTTTTGATATTTTTTTAATATAGATTTTAATGGCGTTATCTTAAAATAGAATTCCCTGATACAAAAAAAATATCTTGAATTAGGAAACTTTTAATTAATTTCTTGAAAAAGTATACCCTTTGTAGCATCGACATTGTATGGGTTTAGGAAAATTAGTATTCTTTTAGTTAAAATGGTATTTTTCCAAGAAATTTAAACTATTTCTAAATAAATTGGGGTATTTTTACCTTACCAAATATCAAACATAAATTCATTTTATCAATTTATGAGCTTTATTAATCACTTGCAATTACCTTATAATTCTTAAGAAATTTTGGGTAAATCCAAACCGGTCATTTCTATTTGCGAGTAAATTGCGGATTACTTTTCGATAAATCATACCATTTTTATTATGAATCAACAAAAAATTATTGGCCGATTTTAACTCTTAAACCAAATTATATTTTAAACATGAAACCACTTCCATATTATGCAAATTAAAATGGTTGTTGAATATATTTTACTTCGCATTATTTTTATGGTTATAGTTCAAATAAATTGCACTAGGTGATAACTATGTGTCAACTCACTCTAAATCAAAATTACAAAACCGAATTTCGGTGACGTGGAAGAAGATAAATCCAAATTCGCTTTTTGAAAATTTCGAGTATCGATTTTTCTAATAAACAATATCGAATGCTGTCTAATTAAACTACTTTAATTGCATAAATAATAAAATTCCCTATTTCTATTTTTTACAACCGGTAATTGGATCACCCACTTTTATCAATATGTACTCATTACATAATTGGGGTTTGCTTTTTCTTTCTAGTATTTCTAATTTCACATCCTGTATTTCATACTAACAATGAAAATTGATTAACATTATTCATGTCCTGAAAAAAATTTCGCTAATTAAAGAAATCGCGATTAATTTTTCAAGAAGATATTTATCCCTTTAAGTAACTCGGAGGTAAATTTTGCATTTCCCATAAAATTATACTATTTTCTAGTTGATAATCCGAATAAAAATATATTGATCCTTGAGAAAGTCGCACAGAGTAGAAACCAAAACACATACCGAAAGTGTTGTATACAGTACTAGCATCCATTAGTGGAAATTTTTTTATGTAACATTTTATTAAATAACATTGAATTTTTTTGTGTCACGGAATTTTATTGGTTGATATAATATGTAAAAACTATGAAAATTTTGTAGCGAAAAAATTGTGCAAGACATAGAAAAGATTGATATCCTCAGCGCTAATTTATTGCTATTACAGTCTACCTACTTCGGAAAAAAAGGGAAAATGGTGAATATCTACAACCCGATACATTTTACCCGACATTGCTTCAATTAGGCTGGATGACTAAGAAGACATTCAACCACGAATTAGTATCTACATCAAAAACCCAAAATTCTCCGAGATGGTTGAGTCTTGCTTTAGAGCCTAATTCTAACAGGTTGCATAAAATATAGACTGTCCTTATAAAACACCTCTATCTTTACCAAATCCTTCCTAAAACAAGCTGCCAAACACTATAGCACCGAATCTCTGACAAGGTAAGGATTTTTTTATAAAGTTAGTGCACCAGTCTGCAAAAATTCAGATTCGGCCCATCATTTCCTAGATTCGCCTTGATCTGATTCCTTTGTCGATAAATTTTTAAGATGATGCCACTACTTTTTGCCTAAAGTAAGAAGGAACTCGAATAATTTTAGAATCAACACATATATTTAAATATATGACTTAAGCCCCTATATCACAACAAGATATTCCACACTTGTGTGTAGGGTACTATTTTTCTCTCAAAAATATCAGGTTTTGGTTTTAAAATCTAGCCTGCCGGTTATTTCAAATACTTTAAAGTTGATTATACCAATTCTGAAGTGTTAACAGTAATAAGGACAAAATATTGAACTATTTAAATATCTCGTCATTATAGTGAATACAAAAGGAGTATTTCCTAGAAAAAATGTTAAATCATTCGAAGTTAATCAATCTCGAGTATGTTATAAATTCATTCAACTCGAATATATTAAGTTACATATAATGATTTTCTATTTAATGAAGATAGAATAATGAGAGATATATTTGGAAGCCCTGATGGAAGAAACCAATATCTACTTTGAAAAATGGTGGAATTGATTATCATAGGGAGTAGCTAATATATTTCCAGTGAGCTTCATAGTAAAATTGGAACTGATATTATTTGCTTTCACATTGGGTTAATTAGCCCTAAAGTGCTCACTATACTCGTATAAAAAAAAATTTAAATAAAAATAGAACAAAAATATACTGTAGTAAAAGCAGATTAAGCAATGTGGTATATTTTTTTCTAAAAATATCATTTAAATTGATGTGATTTCTAATACATCACTGCTTAGAAATAGATAATTGGAAGTATATTAAAAAATTGAGAGTTATCTATTGTCTAATTTTCGTTATTCTTAGCAGATGTTTTGGTTTTTGGAGATATTGAAAATTTATTAATCACATTAACTGAGATGGTGAACTAGCTAGAATATTTGCCACTTATAAAAATTTTAGAACTATATGCATTTACATTTTTTTTTAATACAACACGATTGATCTGCTTCATATAGACAAGTGAAACCGCTTCACCAAAAATACTCGGTATTTTTAATAATATGTAAAAAATTTTTTGTTGAAAAATATTATACCTCTAGCTACTACAGCTTGATTCTTCGTAAATCTGGTTGATAAAATCTTATTTTAATTGATATGAAAAAGTTTGTAATTTTGATTCTAGTTATCTGTAAATTTTGAAACCAATACGCGAAAAAATAACTCGGCATTAAAGAAAAAAAAAGGATAGGGGTTTCCAAGTTTTTTAGATTTTTTTAGTTGAATTAGCCAATAAAAGTGCAGAATTACATTCTCAAAAATAGTTTATTTCTATTACCATTTGTCCCCCTAAGAGTGAAATACCTTGCCGTGGTTTAGGGGATTAATAGTTTACTTTTCGAAGTACGCTAGACCAAAATTTCACACAGCGTTGTACTATTCTTGGTTGGGAATAGTGGAGACAGCGCACAGCGATTCGGAGGACAGCGATTCCAGAGAAGGACCACCTAGAAACAGGAGGAATCGATCTTTTAGAACAGCTGAGACATAGTCTAGTGCACAAGTCCAGCGTTCGACAGTCAGACGGATCTCAGCGTCTAACAGCTATTTGTAGGAAAGCCATTTCGATCAATCCCACGTTTGGGTAGGAGCCTAATTTTATTAATTCT
>LSSL01000181.1:0-21758 GCA_001953115.1 Smittium mucronatum | reverse complement strand
AAAAGACTATTATCCTAACTGCAATAAGCTCCTCTGCCGGACTACCTGCTGCGTACCTACGGGAAAAGGGTTCAGTATACCAATGAAAAGAACATCCCTAGCATTGCTTCAAGTAGGTGTATAACTGAGGTTACACGCAGTCATGAATTAAGAACTTTGTCAATGAACAATAGTTCATTGAAGCTAATGAGCTCCTAATCAGAGCCTTCTTCTAACAGGATTGATAAAATTAGGCTTCTACCCAAACGTGGGGTGATCGACATGGCTTTCCTACAAATAGCCGTTAGACGCTGGGATCCGTCTGACTGACGAAAACTGGAATTTTGCACTATAATATGCCTCTGTTGTGCTAAACGGATAGTTCCTCCTGCTTCTAGATGGCCCTCCTCTAAAATCACTGTAATCCGAATAGCTGTGTGCTGTCTCCACTATTCCTAACCAAGAATAGTACAACGCTGTGTGAAATTTTGGTCTATTGTACTTCGAAAAGTACACTATTAAGCCCCTAAACCACGGAAAGGTATTTCACTCTTAGGGGATTATGATTTTACAGTTTATCCACTTTGGTATAAATAGCAAAGTTTTGTAAATTGCTTTGGAATATCTCTATATATTTGTTTATTCTCGACTTTTTGGCCTTAGGCTTTATATAAATCTATTATTAAAATAATCTAAAATATGTAATTCATAATATCCAGAAATATAAACGACTTTCTCGTATCCATTTTAATTTTTACAGAATATCAAATCATATAAAACGTTTGAGAAGGAGAAAAACTGCCGCAATTTTCAACCAAGACTTTTAAACATCTAAAATTAAGATTAAAAAAATACTCGGAAGACATTGTTAGGATAGAAACTCATAAAATATGTTTCTGATAGATTTTTTTCGCGGTTTCTTTCAGATTCATGAAATCTCAGTCATAAAAAGTTATCTTAATGCAAACCTCAATTTTGTATCAAACGCCATCTATGACCCAGTTACATTAACGATCCAATTAATGAATGGGAAGAACAAAATAAATCCAAAAAAATGCCAAATTTATTGAATTATATTTATTGAGAGCCTCTCATTCATGCGGCATTTGCTGAAAACTGCCTTCCGATTGCAAATCTAAAATATTTTATGATTCTCGGAAAATCCCAACCCATTTCTAACCTATCCTGAATATAATTTAGACTGAATCTCCAATTGACTAATATTCACAAACTAACAGCCTTCCCTCGCCTAAATGCGTCGATATTCTACCAAGAAAATCTATTATTCATCTATATTTCACATATCTTAAAAAGTAGGATAAGCAAGACTATCAAAATATCAATATTCTGACGATCCACTTATAGCCCCAAAATCAGACCCACCATCATTAATGGTTTATTATTTTTTTTACAGGAAATTTATTTTAAAGCTAATAAATATTCCAAAAACATTATAAGGGGTTTTCAGGCTTGACATTATTTATTAAGAAAATATTACTTAACGAAAGAGGTAGATATCAACAAAGTTTGCAATCAGTTCGCCTCTTTTATACTAATAAATTTATTGCAATGGAAACTACTTTAAATGATAATAAAATGAAAATAGAATAGAGTTGCAGGCTGATACATGGCATTATGTTATATTTGTCAAATTTAGAGTAAAAATGCAATTGGGATGCCTTCCAGTTATCCAATTATTGCGGGGAAAGTGTCATTTACCTATACATATTCTTGCTGCCATTTTTCGAAACATTATCTGTTTCTCCCATTAGCTCGATTGATGCGAAAATGTTGTATGGATGATTCTACAAATTTGTGTCTACTAATTGTGTATTGAAGTCATCCTCTTTTGTTAGCTAAATTCGATAACAACTTGAATAATTTTCTTTGCTGTAAGATATGTGCCTATGTATTTACTACTGAATTACAATGTGTATTGAGCCCTTTTGCTGTAATAAGTTTGAGCAGGACGTAGTTATTATTTTCGTATACTGAAGCTCTGTGTCTGGAATTATATTCATAGTTCCGTAGCTCTTTTCGCTGTGATATCGTTTTACTAGATAGTTGCACGAGTTGGTGCTATTATAGCGTCTATTAGTAGTTTTTTAACAAGAATTTTGAGTGTAGGATTTGGATTCTTAGACTTGGGGCTATAACTGGTAGTTGAGGTTCTTATCAAAATATAACTTTGGAAGGAGAGGCTACGAGTGTTTTCTTATTTTCTTTGCGGTATGACATTTCATGATTTTCAATATGCATATCCCATTAACTTTGATCTTTGGTACAGTAGGCTTTGACATTCATCTTCAAGATACTATTGAAGCTTTCCATCATAAAATTTGTTTCTGGGCGGTATGGAAATGAAAATACTTGCTCGATGCCATTTTGCAATGAAAAATCGCATTTTCTATCTGATGAATGTTGTACAATTGTCACTCAAAAATTTATTATAGACAGTCTTGCAGAAGAATGAGACGCTTTTAAATAATTTTGACAGTGGTTTGCGCTGATTTCGACGGAACCTCAACTGCATCCACCCACCTCATCATCAAATAAGCGATGGCAGGAATTTACCAATGCCACAGCCACTATCAAGAAATGTACTAGCTTGATCAATAGAATCCATTTAAAAGGGCTTTGATACTAATATTGGTTTAAGCGCATCAAAGGTTTTAAAGTCGAATAATTGGTCATACGAAATATTTTACAGCTCCAAAAGATTAAAAAAAAACATATCGAGACATGTTCGGCCAGATAATTTCTTTTAAGAGATTTTCGGATGTTCTTCTGCCCTTAGTGTAGCTGAGAGGCGTGTTTTGAAAATGAATTAAAATGTCTTTTAGTAGCAATGAAGGAACATAAAGTCGTGGATTGCATAAATCAGAGACATTTTAGAGAGTTTTTTCAACGATTTTGGGAGATAATGCTCGTTATATCAAATTTTGAGGAACATTAGATTGTTTCTTATGTGTTTTGATAATGGTATTAGATTTCTCGTCGATTTGCTGCTGCCTGGTGATATTGGCTGCAGTTGGGAGCAATTTTTTTTGTTAGAGTCGATTATGTTGTCAGATTTTATTAGGGTTTTCATATTCGATTTTCTCGTTGCTACTTTCTTCAGAATCTGGCGCAAACAGATCGGGTTTTCCGAATTGTCTGATTGTGATGTTGGAAGCCCTTGGCTACTAGTGATTGGTAAGTGTAGCATGATTAGCTCATAAGCCAGTATTGAATTCAAAGCTAAGAACGCCTTTTAGTCCGTTTTTCTGTTCTTTGACGTGCTTGACACTGAACTCGTATGCCTGTAGTGCCAAGTTCCATCGAGCTACTCCGTCTCTGGGGTAAAAGTTAGCTAGAGCAGATATCAGAGCTCGATGATTATTTTACAGTTCCGTGAAAGTTATTTTACATATTTATGGAAATTTTCGAATCATTATATGACCGCTAAGGCTTACTTGTCGCTAGCACATTAATTTCGCAGAACGGGTGGTAATTTATTGCTGGTGTAAGCAATTGGTTTAGCTATGCCATCTGGCTGCTTTTGATGCAAAGAAGCACCAACTCCTACATCGGAAGCATCGGTTTACATGATATAGGAAATACTTTTGTCGGGGTGAGCAAATACTGGTGCTGAGACCGTGGCGTACTTCAGCTTCTCGAAGGCAGTTTCGTGTTCATTATACCAGTCAAAGTTAGTGACCTTATCCAGAATTTTGTACAAAGGGACAGGTATTTTTGTAAAATCGTCTAAAAATGATCTGCAACAGGATTCATTTCAAAAAGCAATATTAAAATCGATACATTGGTTGGGCAAGAAATTTTTTGACTGCGTTTAACTTATCTTTTGCTATTCCTTGTCCATTTTCAGAACTATTGTATCCCAGAATTCCAAAATTTGGTTCTACTAATATGCACTTTTTAGAATGCAATTTTTTTCATTTTTCATTGAGTCTATTCAGAAATTTGGGCAAATAAACCAAGTGCTTCTCACAGTCTTTGAGAACATCAAGATATCGTCTGAAAAGGCATCGAAATAGTCAGCATCAATAAAATGTCGTAGATATCTGTCATTATTTCGTTTGAATGTTGCTAGTGAGTTTTTTTTCTCAGTGGCAAGACTAGAAACTCATGGTGACCATATGGGTCTGACAAGGTTGAGGTTTCAATGAAATTCATATGCAGTAAGATTTGATTTATAGCCAAAAAAAATTTAAATTTGTAGTAGATTGTATACCCAAACAGCGGGTTGAGATTCATTTTGATTCTCAGCAATGGGTGTTCGTCTCCCACAAATTCTGTGTTGAGTGGTCGAAAATTATTAGCCACACAAAGTGTGCCGTTGAATTTTGGTACAATAAGTGGATTTGCAGATCAGGATGAGGTTGATGGGCGTGCAAATCCAGCTTTGCAAAATTCATGCACATTTTTTCACTTCTCTCTCGTTTCTACCAGCGATTATAGTCGCATTCTAGCATGTATCGATTGTTCAGTTGTGCGTCGCAGTCGATGGGAAAAATTAGTTTAGATAATGCTAGGAGTGAGATAGAAGAGTTGGGTCACGCCGCACAGAATGTTGGGAATTTCAGTTTCAACTTTTGGCAACTTTTGGCAACTTTCGGCGGTTCCGGAAGGAGGAATTAGAGGTGCCCACTCTAAGGCCATTGATCCTGATGTCATCATGCTGAAAGTCTCGGATATTTTTCTTTGACTGAATTTATTCGTCATTTCTAAATAGCATTTCGTGTACTTTGATTCAAAAACGAAATTTTCACCCAAAAAGAGGTCAATTGGCTGTTTGAAATTATAATGAATGTATTTTAGAATATAGTGTTAACAAATTTCGGACTAGGGGAAGTAATTTTGTTTAAAACCGATGTAGTGTAGCCGTTTCCCAACTCTACTTTTTTTTTTTGTGATTTTTTTAAAAAAATAAGCAGCTTCTTGGCACAATTTGCAGATATTGATTTCATTTGATAGCTTGGATTCAAGGGAACTTCGAAAGACATGTTGTTGACCCTGGCGTAAAGACTGAAACGTATTTAATCATTTTTGTGCTAATGAATTGGTTAAAGTGCAGTCAATGGTAGAATTTTTTCAGTAATCTGTCAGTATAATAATTAGACGCTTTGACTTCATTCTAGTTTTCGTTCCATTTTCGTAATAATATTCATGATAGTCATCGTGCTTGATGTCATTCTTGTTTTCATTGTTGACTTCGAATTTTTGAAGTATATCAGGTGGTTTGTGATAATTTTCTCATTTGTGAGTATTAATGTTCACCATACATGTGAATCGTCTTTTAACTCTTCAGAAGATTCTGTTAAATAGGGTTCATGAATAGTGCAGGTTTAGGTGACTTTTGACACGGGCTGCGAAGATGACCTTTCTTAACATTGTTGTATCACACGATGTTGAGGAAGTATTCGTCTAATTGAGTTTTAGTCACAGTATTGATCTCACGGCACTGAGGTTTTTTAGAGAGCTGTAATGTATTTATAAACTGATGAACCTTGAATCTGATAATTTCGACTAAATTGTATCAGCAGCCAAGCTGATGAGCGTATTGGGCTGTTGAGATGAATTTTTTCATCCTCAGATTTCATACCAGAAAAAAAAAGGTCAATTTAAATACCTATTTGACGCTTTCCGGGTTTTTTGGCTGATTTTGATTTCATCTCCGACATTTGGGAGTTTATTAGGTGTTCGAATTGTTCAAAAGACTCAGTAGACATTTTTTGAAGATAATATCGAACTCATTGACAGATTTGCTTTCTGAGAATCATAATCTCAAGTTTTTTTCTATCTATAATAACAATCTTGTATGCTGGTGAGCTTGCTTTATGAAGCTGTTAAATTAGGATTTCTCTGTTAATTACAGCGTGTATATCTTTTCGAGAGCCATGCTGAGTGATTCGACATCTCAAATTTTCTTTTAAAGCGCTTCCTGAACATGTTCCACCAGCTGATATTCCCTTCTGGCTCGGCATCGTACCAACTGAGGAACTCTCTTTTCAGATAATCTACAACACGGATCTTCTATAGAAGTGTTAACTAGTTGTCAGCTATGTACCTGAATATAATTTGAAGAAATTTATTCTTCGTAGTCAACAGGCGTTATACTTATACTAAAACTAAAAGCAATTAATAATAATGTACTTATAGATACATATAAAATAAAGATATGTTATGAATAAATAATATAACAACTAATCAAGTGCTTGATCAATTATACAAAATTGGTATCATTAAATAACTTGAGATGATTATATTGACCTTAGATTATTTATTTATGTCATAATGTAATTTCGTCCTTCCCCATCTAAGGCAGGTCTCAGCAGTGTTGCTTCTGTGGAAAGGCTTGAGTTTGTTGAAGTGCACGGTATTCCTTGCCCTTTATCTGTCTTCATCGATGTAGTCTAGAAGTTAGCTGTCTCTACCAATTTTGATAATTACTTTGTAGGGTCAAATGTACGCTGAACTAAATACTAGAGAATTTATGAGACCATTGGCAGTCTGGACGTTGAGTATAACATAGTCTCCAATTATTTAAGTTGTATCAAGGTATCTAGCGTTGAATATGTTCTGCACAGCTTTCTTTGAGATTTGGTTGTTGTATTTTATTGTTGCTTTGTTAGGTGGAAACTTCGCTTGAAGTCAGCGTTAATAGCTTACAGCATTTTTTGGCGTGTTCAGATTGATATTTTTGAGAGTCACGGCTGAGATTCGGGGCTGGCAGCCATAAAGAGCTTCGAAAGGTGATATTTCCAAAGTCTCGTGTTTTGCTGTTATGTATGCAAAGACGTGCTTATCCAAGTTTTTATCCCAAGTGCTTTTGTCGTCAGTCGTGTATGCATTGGTCATTGTCTTATATGCTCTGTTGAAGCATTCGGTCATCCATTAGCCTCGGAATGGTACGGCGATGAAAACAACTGTATGATGCCGTATTTTTAGCAGAACATTTGCACCACTTGAGATGTAAAATCAGGACAATTATCACTCTGAATTTCGATTTGACAGCCACTCTGAATGATTATACTGCTCTATAGTGCTACTACAGTCGTTACAGCAGATTTTTTAAGCACATTTACCGCATATACCCACATCGTAAATAAGTCGGTGATGACGAGAGTGTACTTGTTGTCATTTTCGATAGTGGTGAATGGGCCCGTGTGGTTGATGGACACCATCTCAAATCTCTCAGATAATATTAAGGTTTGCATATATTCCGGTGTTTGCAGAGTAGATTATTTGGTTAACAGACATATTAGACAGTATTGAATACACTCAAACGCATATCTAGACATTTTGTTCCAGAAAAAAGTTATCTTGATCTTATCTAGAGTGCCATGATCACCCAGGTGAGAAATCATCGGCGTGTCGTGATGGTGTTATATTCTAGCTTTTATGAGTGCAGAAAGAGTTTAGAGGTGTGGAAAGTCAGAATTTGAATCTGATTACAGCAAAATATTCTTATTGTAGTATTGTTCAGCCTTTTTGGAGAGACATGTTAACTTAGAGTATGCGATATTCAAAATTTTCAAAATTATTTCGATTTTAGCGTCAGTTTATTGCATTTTGGTAAATTCTGCAGATGTCGGAAGGTAATTAGAAAAACCAAATCCCTCCATAGATATTTCGATGGTATTTTCGGTTGTATTTGCAGTTTCAGTGTAAAAATCTTCTTCATTGTCAACCCCAAGGTCAGTAGCGTCGTAATATTCAATTTAAACTGAATTATTATCTAACAGCGCTTCTTGTTTTACCAGTTAGACAATAATGTCCAAAATTCGGATTTTCATAGTATTTGAAACTTTGCTCCTAGTAATTTGCAAGTGCATTCCGTCGATATTGGATAAAATTTCATAAAATCTTTGAAGAAAACGTCAATTAGTCCGTTTTATAGTCCTTTGACGTCATTTACAGGAAACTCTTATGCTTGTAGCTCTGAGTTCCACCTTTCTATTCACCCATTCGGGTCTTCATTTTCAAGAGCAGTAATCAAGGCTCTGTGGTCAGTGTGAAGCTCTTTGCATGAGCCATGTATAAAATGGTAGAACTTGCGGATACGTATACAAAAGCCAAATCTTCTTTGTCTGAGAAGCAGTACTTGACTTCAGCTGAAAATATTTTTCGGCTTGCATACTCAATAGACCGAAAAGTTCCATAATATTGAATTTGGTGTAGTGAGGCTCAAATCCTGAAATTTCTGGCGTCAGCGTACATGTTTTAAAGTATTTTTGAGTTGGGATGAGCAAACAATGGAATGGAAATCATGGAAATTTTCAGTCTTTGGAAGGCGTTTTCGCACTCAGTTGTCCAGTCATAAGTGGAATATTTTTTCAGCATCCTGTAAAAAAGAGCAGCATTGTTGAAGTTTTAGATGAACACACGTCAAAAGGATGTCATTCCAAGGAAATTTCAGAAAGTCGGAATTTTGGTAGGTCGTGGGAACTTTTTTACAACAGTAATTTTGTCTACAGCTATTTTTTGGCTATGCGTAGACACCGTAAAGCCAAGAATGAAAATTTTCGGTACGGCAAAGGTGCACGTATTTGGATTAAGATTGAAGCCATTTTTCAGCAAGTTTTTTTTAGAATAGAGTGAAGGTGAAACAGGAGTTCTTTGTTAGTCTTTGAGAACATTAGGATGTTGTCGGAGAAAACAGCGCAGTGGCCGCGATCGATGCTCTCCCTCAGCGTGCAATCAATATTTCTCTGGAACTTCACAGGCGAGTTGGACATTTCTCGAGGCATAACCAGGAATTCATGGTGTCCGTCTGGTGTTGAGAATGCTAGGCTTCCAACGAGTCAATGTGCAGTGGAATTTGATAGAAAGCCTTAAAAAATCCAGTTTTGAGTAGAAGCAGCAACTATACAACTGGTTCAGAATCACGTCGATACGAGGCAGAGGATACTCATCTCGATTTGTAATCTTGTTGAGCAATCTGAAATTGATCACCACTCTCGGCGTGCCTTTAGCTGGCTGATCAGTAGTGAGTCGGAGTTGGTGAGGAAAGTCGGTGCTGATCATTTTTGGAGTCAGATCGAATAACGAAGTCACATCCCTCAGAATGACTGAGGTGACAAAGTCGGCTTTTGGAAGGCAGTCGAATTCAGAGGTAGAAAGAGCGATTATAGCCCAATCAAATTCTTTGAATTCCCTTTACATCATTTGGAAGGTATCAGATATATCACCTTGAGAAAATTTAATCATCATGTTAGTAGCATTGTATGCCACTTTGGATACAAAACTTAAGTTTGCACCCAGAATTATGTCGTATGGCTATATAGACATCAGCCTGAAATAAGTCTTGAATTATGTGTTCCCAAAATAGATATTGGTAGTGACTAGTTTGTCGGATGTTGAACCAGATGAATTTTCTCACAGTCGTAGATTCAGCGGTTCTAAATCAATGATAAATAGTTGTAGCCTAAACAAGCATATTCTGTCATCAAGGTAATTTGAAAATCCGTATTAATTAGAAGAGAAACAGTGCAGTAATTAATCTTGACAGTAATCTTGAAGAAAATGAACTCGTTGATATGCAGCTTCATTTTCATTAAATTTGTATCAGCAATTTTTTCGGTAAGCAAGCCATAGAGCGGTAGTCGTGCATAAAATAGTGAATTTGGTGAGTCAGAGTCAAAAATGTATTTGGTTTTGGTAGCTGGATGGTCAGAGAGAGAAACTGATTTGGATTGGTTTTCGGGCGGTTTAAGAGGCTCCAGAATCATGGGCATAGAGCTGCTCCAGCTATATATGCTTTTTAGTTTCCCTGAAAGTATCCAGTATTGTCTCTTGCTTCGACAATTTTAAATTTTCTACACTTTTTTTTGTTGTTTGAGCACATGGTTCTCATGAGACCTTTCTTCTCGCGCGTAAAACGGATGCAGTTCTTGACGTGCTGCTTAAAATATGGTGGAGACATAGTAATGTTTCTGGGAGCGTGCGGTAGATCGCTTCCCTTTTAAAAATTTTTGGGTGAGCGGGGTCTGAAATGAGTAAATTTTGAACGACTGTAGTTATTAGTACGGGGAATGGGAATAGAGACTGTGTCCAAAATCCATATAAGTCAAAACTTGTGTTGGGAGCTATAAGGCGGTTAAACATCCAGCATATTTTGTTTTTAGTTCCTGGAACTGAAGTTTAAACCGCTGTTTGAACGATTCAAAAGATTTGCTCCGGATCTCTGGCAGGAAACATCTAATGCTGCTGTCTATTTATTGTCGAAACATGGAAATTCAAATAGTTTTGTACGTCTTGGCTATAAGCTGGATGTCTGGGAAGATTTTATGGATGATGGCGCTGAAGCCGAAACGGCCTGTCAGGGTCATACTGTTGATTGTCTGGAGTGCATTTGAAATAGAGTTGTTTTTACCTTGATAAAGAAGTAGAGCGTCTTTGAAAACCTCCCAGGACGTGGTGCTTGTGTCTGGTTCTCGTCATACCAGGCACGGGCATCTTATTTCAAATATTCAACTAACATCACTCTGCAATTGAAGTCGGTGAGCAGTGGATAGTTTTTAAATATATCAGATACCCGACTAATCTAGTGAGTGAATCTAATACTACTTCCACGTAAATCTGGAATCTTGGGCATTTTTGGAACTGGAACGGACAAGAGCGAGGCTTTATTGCTCGGAAGAGAGGCAATCTCGACTTATCGGTGGTAGAAATAGGCTCCTTTTTCTAAAATAATTTTTTCGCAAGTCACAATTTCAAACTTTTCCTGCTAGTACTACATTTAAATTTCAGTTTTGGACTTAATTTCAGCCTCACATATCTTTTTAGATCTTTATTTTCTGAAGCGAGTTTATCGCTGCGTTTCTTCGGAGTCTCATTCTCGGCAAAAATTGTTTATATTGGCTCTTTGCAGCAATTAGATGAGTTTTAAGTTGCTCATTTTCAGCTACTAGGTTTGTGTAACTGATTTCAGAATCTTAAGGCTATCCAATGGAAACTTGCATAGTGTTTTCGTTCATAATTTACTTGAGGTAGCTGAAAATATTTTTCTTTTAATAAATAAAGGCTATTTGTTAAAAAAAAATTGGTCTATTTAATAAAAAAAATTTAGTTATAGCAATTTGAGAGAATAATATTTCTAGAATTCGGTTCTCCACCAATATTAATTCTATGAAAGTTATGTGTCAAAATGCAGTTCGAAGATACTTTGTTCTTCGTAGCCAACACGCGTTATACTTATACTGAGTATATGTAAATAATAATAATGTACATATATGTAGATATAAAATAATGATAGTTTATGGATAAATAATATAATAACTAATTAAGTGCTTGATCGATTTATTTAAAACTGGTATCATTGGGTAGCATGAGATGATTATAACGACCTCAGATAATCTATTTAAGTCATAGCGTAACAGAAGTCACTGAGGAGGAGAGATTTTGTGAAAAATCTATCGATATCAAGAACCTAGCGGTAAAAAGAAATAAATTGACCATAAAACTCAGTAATCTTTAGAGCATTGTTAAGGGATGGGGATAAAAATAACTGATATAATTTTCTCGCTGGCTTTGAATCTCCGTCATCTGCTTGTAAATTTCGGCTTTCTTGATAGCTGTTTCGGATTTGAGCTACTCGAACGCTTTCGCATGTTCGAGTCAGAAGCGATTCGCATTGTCAAGTTCTTACTAGGTTTTGGCCAGCTTGTATTCACGAGTATTATAAGCTTCAAAAAGTTACCTAAATTTGGATTAGAGCTAGTTTTGTTCCTAGGCAAGGGTGTTGAAGCTACTTTAGCCGTGGAAAAGTTATTAAAGCTTAGTGGAAATTTCTTTTAATTGTTGAAAAGAATTTCGCTGCATTGACAATTTGCCTAGCAGTAACTTTAATATGAATTTCAGTCATGTTAATTGAGGCAATTGAATCATGAAATAAGAATAGGGAGTATAGGAATGGTTAATCACCAAAAAAAAAGAGTTTTAAGGTTTGAATGTATTTATTATAAAATATTTGCTAAGTATAAAAAAACTATTCAGAGTTTGGGCCTTATTCGCCTCTTGTATACTGGAAATTTTTTAGAAATAAAAACTAATTAAAATACTAATAAAATACCTATATAAAACCATTGGCTAAATTATACATAAATTAGTCACATTTAGCCAATGAAGAACATAAATGCAATTTTGATAGTTTATAGTCATCCAATCAGAAAGGGAAAATTCGATTAGAATCATCTTATTCTCAGTTACTGATTTTTGTAAAAAAAACAAAATTTTGGTCAGAAAGTAAGTTATTTATACTAAAAATTCCTGTTTAAAATTTCTTTTGTTCGTTTACTGGTCAATCCCTAATTAGCTTTTAGGTTCTTATGAATATTAATTTAATGGGTTAGCAAGGTCATATTGTTCACAATTAATAAAATTATAAGAATTTATTATGATTAATTCTTAATCACATTCAACTATAGGGTGAATTAGTAAATCCGATTCCCATTTCTAATAGTTGCGAAATTTTTATTACATTTATATTTATTTAAATATTTAGCTTATGCCTTTTTTATTATTTTCATCGTGGTCTTCATAAAACCCGAAGAAATTTTATTATTTAAAAACCAGTGTTTTAAAATATAATTTTTGACCCAATATAATCAATGATGGCTATTAGAACTCATAAATATTTTGATTTATCCATTTTAAAACTCTATTTTAAATGCCTTATATGGAATTTTAGACCGCTAAATAAGACTTTAAACATTTTTATTGCTTATTATTTTTTAATAGTTAGATCGAAACATTTATATTTTTTATGTATTCTCACAAATAATCAACTCTAAAATTTATCTAGTAATTTTTGGATGAAAACTAAAATCAAATCTAAAAAATAAATTTATCTGAACCCACTTTTGTTTAATGGTTTTTACTTTTTTTGTGTTATTATTTTTGGTTTTGATTAAAATAAATATTAAAATAACAATTAAAAATATTAATATAATAATTTCAAGGAATTAGTCAATCTCGTCTTTAGTATGTTATTTAAATTACTGACGAGTATTTATTATATTTTATCACAATCTATGGGATAAATTTAGTTAAATTATTCCAACAGGCACGAAATGGTGATTTCATTGCGGATTTGTAACAAAATCAATAAATAAATTTAAATAGAGATTTTACACCTATTTGATATGAATTTCCATATTTTAATAAAATAAAATTTTAATTTTTCTGTAAAAAATGAAACTTTAAAAAAGTCAAAAATCAAAAACATATTTTCGCCTTATAAATTTTCAAATTTCTATAAAAAAGAATTGATTATTTTTTTTATAATTATGAAAAAGCGCCTTGGCATTTCTAAAGTTTCTGCAAATTTAATCTTTAATGTTGTACAATCTTAATTCCTCAATATTTTAACTTATAAACTTTTGCTTTATAATTCTTGTGAACAGTATGGAGATAAAAGGCTCGATTAACCTACACATAAAATTTAAATTGGTAAAGAATAAATTTTTGTATTATGAAGTATAATAACAGCTTTTTTTAAGAAAATTCGTTGTTGCAAATATAATTCATAAGAATAAAGGAGTTAAGTCGCCGATTATATTGTTAATAATTGGGTTTTATGATTTTAAGTTTTTCTTTCTAGATTTCGATTAAGTAATTAGATTTAAAAAATGTGCGTTCATATGCTTTAAAATGTGAATATTTATGATAAAGTACACATAAAAATAGAAAATTTACCCATGTTTATTTTTTTATAAAATAAAACCCGTTTTTTCAGGATTGCTAAATAAAACAAAAAAAGTTCTAGAAAAGGAAGATTTTGAAAATAGTCGATAAATTTTTTATCGAATTTTTTTTGTGAAATTTTCCATTCATGATTCATATTAATGTTTTAATATTAATCCAAAATTTTATCAATAAATAAATTCTTTTTGATGATAGAAATATCATCTTATAAAAATACTTTGTAAATAAAGAAGTAAATATTTAAGAGGTAAAAAAGGTCATAAGATTAAGCTTAAAGTTTCTCATATAATCGGAAATAAATTTCATGATAAATGATCAATGGTTTTATTTATATGGATAGGTTATATATTAACAGGATCAAATTGCCGATTAATCTGGTAATTATTTAATAGGGTCTAAAACTTCAATATTAGTAAATTAATCACAACCAACTAGATAAAATTGGAATCACTAATTTTATTAAATCTAGTCAATATAAGAAAATTGTTTTAATAATATATATAGTATAGAAATTATTTATTAAAAATCAAAATTTAGAAATGATAGGGAGAAACTGTAAAATATAAAAGCTGTCTGTCAAATATATAAAAATGGAGTCTATCTAATAACATGCTATTATTTCATTACCCTATTTTATTAATACTAAATCTATCAATAATCATTGATATCGATTAAACAATTAATCAAGTATAATCGATGCCATTTCATGGATTGTTTAATATTAACTTTATTGGAAAATAATATTTATCCTATTGACTTATGAAGTTCTGTGCATACCTATAATTATATCGCATTATAATTATGATTCCGTATCATATATCATAACAATCTATCAATAAATTTCCACACCAGGTTAATATTCGTTATAAATTTTTATACGAATTACACTTTTTTCCTCAAAATTCATAAAAATTGAAACCCTATTGGATGTAGATACAATTAATTTGGGGAAAATTATGAATTTATTGATTAAAAATTGATCGCCTTGAAAAAAGAAAATCAAATTTCGGTATTAAATAGTAAATTGATATTTTTTACTGAAATTTGCTATTATATAATTACGTATATATTCTAAAAAACTTCATAGTATATTATAAAATAAAATTTCATTTAAATTTACTGCAATTTAAATGATATATTAATTAGTAATATTGCCCATTTTTTAATTATTTCATGCTGAAAAATTTATTCATCATTATTTTTCAATTATTACATTGCCAAATAAATATTATGAAATATTTATTGTACTTATGAAAACACAAAAAGTGCCACATGACCTATAAAATTTAAATAAGATGTTCTTAAGTAGCGCGAAATTGAATTTGAAGTTTTATTTAGTAGATTTAAATAAAATCATTTACTTAGTATATTTATTTAATTGATCGGATTAAATTTATTTGCTTTTAGAAAAATTGATGGATACCCTATTAAATTCAAATCGATAAAACTAGAAATATTGTGTGATAACTTATAATTGGTTCTTATCAACACAATATATCCTTTTGCCGGCTAATCAATTTCAGGTTTTTTCTTAGGGATATTTAAGGAATTTAAACAGAATGATATGTTTTTGGTATAATCTTTTTGGCCAAATTTAATTTATAAAAATTAACTTGAGTGAGAAAACCCGAATGAAAAATAAATCTTATTTATTTATTTCGCATTCGAATATTTTGAAATTATTTAACCCCAGACGTATTTCGACTTTAAATTTATTGGCATCCAGTATAGCAATAGGATTAATTATAAAACAAAATATCTGATATCTAAACAAATTCAGATAATTATGTTAAAAATATCTCTTTTAAAAGTAATTCCCATTAAATTCACAAATAAAAGTATTTTTCTCAAATTATTTCTAATTTTATTGGATTTGATTTGATTTAATTTAATTTTTAATCAATATATTTTTAATCTCCCAGAAATAATTTTTAGTAAAAACCAATTAGAAATCACTTTTTTTACAACCAACTTTTTTTTATACAAATTCTGTTCTTAAAAGATGCAGTGCTTTAGTTATCCAATATTTGTGAAAATTGATTCATCAATAAAGAGAAATTATGAAGTATGATTAATAAACAAATCATACAAATCAGATATTACTGGAAAAAATGTTTACTGTACTGATGTTAAGGAACATCCAGAATGTTTTTCCTAAAAATTCTCAATCCGCAGTTCGATAGTGAATTTTATACTAATTAACCCCCCCCCCCCCGTGGAATATAATGATTTTTTTTAGTCTTTTAAATCCAAAAACAAAATTTTTTATTCATATTGAAATACTTGGTAACGATTTTTCCATTTTGGGATTAAAGTTAGATTTAATAGGTTGAAAACCCGGGATTTTAATTTTAGAAACTTGTTATATGAACTCTTTCGAACAGTGTTAGTTGTTAAGCTCGTATTTTGTTCCTAGTTTTAATCTTAGTCGTTACATTTTAAATAACTGCTTCATATAGATTGTAGATTGGATGTCTTTTTCGACTATTCATGTGTTTTTTTGGCTCTTAAACCTCTCATTTCAAATAAGATGCCTCTATAATACCCAATAGGTGGTAGAAAAAATATTTAGTTTTTATTTTATGGCTATTAGGAACTTCAGTAAGGTTCAGCAAGCTACATGCAACATATAATGCCTTTCTGAACTTTTTATTTTTTATGATCCCAGAAATGTTACATTTATTGTTCATTGTGTATCCCAAATATGTATATTGATCTTTATTTGGAGTTTTTTGTTCTTTTAATTAAGATCGGGCGATTGGGGACAGAGGATATTACTTACACCACACATGGAAGCATTTACACTCATATAAAATGTATTCCATTAATCATTTATTTGATTTAATTCCAATTTAATATCGTTCTCGGATTCTATCAATAGTACGGCATCTCGACAAAGAGAAGAACAGGTATCATAGATGCGAGTATAGGAACATATACACCTTGAGTATCATTAAAAAAGCCGCTAATGTAAAAATTGGAGAGAAATGGTGAGACTGGGAAGCCTTTTGGCAGCCCATATAGGTAGTCAGAAGGATCGGAGACATCATGTCCAATATTAACAGATATTTTAGGTGACCTGTACAGGTCCAATATAGCGTTGATTAACTTAACTCCAATCCCAATTGCCTCTAATATGTACAGCAGTGCGGTGTGGGGCATTAATTCATAGGCTTTTCCATAGTCTATATAGAATATGAAGGGGTTTTTATTTTTTATTTTCTTTCTGCTGAAAATTTCATGTAAGGTGGTCGCTTGGGCAGTGCACTCTTTGAAATTTCTGAATCATGCCTGTTATTTGACTAATATTTCATATTGTGTATCGTCTAGTGCCAATTTGTAGCTAATATCTTGGTTATAGCTTAGAAAGGGTTGGAATTAGAGAAATTCCCCGATAATTATCGGGATATTTCTAATCTGCCTTTTTAGGGACCGACACTACTATAATAGTGTCCATATTAGCCGGAGTCTCCACAGAATTGTACATTAAACTGATAATTTTGGATTTTATTTTCGTAATTTTCGACTCAGAAGTTTTCTCTGAGACCACCAGTTTCCATACCTCATTAGGCACCTCATCAAAACTATTGGTCTTGATATTTTGGGTGTTTGATAATGATATCGCACTCTGGAAAGTGTTCACAGTAGGTGAAGATAAGTGATTCCCACTTGGTAGTGCTGTATATATTACCAGTAGAACCATTGGACAATTAGCCGAAATGATTATTCCAAATCTCAAGCTTTTTATTTTTTTCCGTTACGAAAATTTTATTTTTATCATATATTGGGCCGTCTGAAATACTCCTAAAGGTGTTCCCAGTGTACGATTTGATGGTTCTCCAGTAATTTTTTGAGTCATTTTTAACTATTTTAGCATATAATAATTTAATTTTTTTATCGTAATGAAATTTAAGATACGCTTTAATTACATTTGATTTGGCAATTATGTAATCTATTTCGTCGATTTTGCCTAGCTGGTAATCTCGAAATTTATTACTAAGATTTTTATGGCAAAATCGATTTTTTGGACTGGGGATTTGATCATGACTTGTGATCAGCTGTATTGGCTTGACGCCGTTTTGATTCTGAACATAAATTATGTATAAGACCTTCAGAAAGTATACTTAGATCGATATCAGAATTAATTAATAGACTAAATCAGTTAACACTAAATACTTGGTTGGCGCCCAATAGAATTATTTTCGCTTTATTTTCGATTTTTTTCCGATTTTACTCCAAACAGCAGCCATTATGCCGAAATACAATCTATTTCGATGTATAGCCAAAAAATTCATTTACCCAATGACGTAAACCCCAATGTAATTGTAATTGTGGATCATGGGGTAATTATAAGTAATTCATCTATTGGCCGAATTGGCCTTACGTCAATTCAATATTATCCAATAACCGAATTACTGGACTTGACAGATTATTTACTTTTCTGTATTTGACTTAATTTTTCTTTAGCTTTTAGAACTCTCTCT
This sequence comes from Smittium mucronatum, assembly GCA_001953115.1. Taxonomy (NCBI): domain Eukaryota; kingdom Fungi; phylum Kickxellomycota; class Harpellomycetes; order Harpellales; family Legeriomycetaceae; genus Smittium; species Smittium mucronatum. Next base: position 3,585 of record LSSL01000181.1, on the reverse strand, counting down.
TATCTTAATTTTTATATTTTTCAATAAACTCTTTAGAAATTTACATTCTTATAAAAATACTTAAAAAGAAATTTTGGTGAAACGAAATTCCACCCAGCAGAAATTGTCTTATGGTAGGATATGATGAGATTTTTATTTGCAGTGCACCAGCATTCTCTGCTTCTTAGTACAAAGTGAAATTTATGATCGATATTTCTTCCTATTTCGCCCGTGTTGTATTTTGACTAGGAATAATTTGTTAGTTCTGAGTTATATGGTACATTCCTAGTCTAAATATAAAGTTCAATAAAGAGGGGATGTTTGTGTTGAAGTCGCTTAGGATTGCATTTATTTTGGATTTAAATTTTTCCCTTTGAGAAAGTTCAAAATTTTAACTTTATGATTTTGTTTGCCTAAAAACGGCACCTGTTATCTGCAAATTCTTCACCAGAATGTAAAATTCATCTTTAATGTGATATTTATCTCTTAAAACCACAGCTATCCATGTATGGTATGGTTTATATTCATATATTTGTAAGCCAATTTTATTTTTAGTAATTAATATTAGGCATGTTCCTCTTTTGGTTATGTCTTCCTTAGCTTCTATGCAGTCGTATCCAGGAATTCTATATCTAAATGTTTTTTTGTTTAAAAAGGTTTACTTGAGAGCCATAATATCCGGCTTAGCCAAGTTGAGGTAGTTCTCAAGTTCTTCGGAAGATCCAATGTCCCTGAAATTAAATTTCATAACCCTGAGCTTATTATTAATCTGGTGATTTGGGGCATTGAGTTTTGCTCGTAATTCATTTTTTTTTCATTTTTCCATAATTCATCATTCATCATTCATCATTCATCAAATTCGAAATTTGAGAATTCGCGCCAATGAAATTCGTAAATAATTTTTTTTAATTTTTTTCCCGTCGAATTTTCGAATTCAAAGATTTTTCGATTTTTTCGATTTCATCAGATAGTAAATTTATTATTTTGTGATCACAAGACTTAATTCACTACAACATTGAACATTGCTTTGTTTTATTTTCCCAACTATAATCTCATCTTCTTTCAAAGAATAATTGTAGATAAATTGATGTTTAGCTGTATTCTTTTTGGGCTCTTGTATTTTGAGTACGAGTAAGCTACCTACTACTTTTTTTATTTTTATTTTATGTTCTTGATACCATTAAAAGGAAACGATTTATTTAAATCACAGTATTGATTTTATGTCAATCTAATCATATAATTGTTTATATGTAAACATAATGATCTCACAAATCGATTTCTTATGAAAAAGAAATATCGGTATCTATATTCTCTTTCCTATTGAAATCAAATTCATTCTCTATAGATGTGCTCGAGTTTTCATCAACTGCAGCCAATGTTTTAGGCAAGTTGATGGTCATGTCGTAATCTAAATAAGAATATTTCTCGGGTTTTTTCTTGCCCAAAATCATTATTTTTTCATTAAAAAGTTCCTGAATTTTAGAAATAGAATCTTTAAGATGTTTAAAAGTAGTTTCTTCAGGTTTATTAAACTTTATTTTCGCGATAAAGTCTATATCTTTATTAATCTAAGAGATTTTTCCATATCGATAGTCATCATATCATTATCAAAAATAATCTAGGTTTCCTCGTTTTTATCAGAATTTTCGTTTCCTATGTTAATTGGGGTACCCTCTTTAAAACACTTTTCGAAAAAATTGATTCCGAAATTTTGAATTTTCGGATTTATGGGGACGGTATTTTTGGATGCCCCCCCCCACCTGCGTTCAATTACCTTAAAATTTTCTTTTATCAAGGTAATTTGCCCATTGAATTTAAATGGTATCAAATTAATTTCATTATTAATCGATGATCTGCCTTTTTTTTTAAGCTCCGGGTACTCCGACTTCCAATGATACATATTTTTACAAAGTTGAAAGCCTTCTTGCAGCCTTTGTAAAAGATATTAATTTTACCACCCCCGTGATCGAGGAATCTAGACAATACTGTGTCTTTATCCGCATTATTTTTAAAAGAAATTTTATGATATATTTCAGATATTTCATTGTTCCCTTTTTGCACCAAGACTAACGTGGCATATAGTTCCAAAGGGTGAAAGCTCCTGTTGATTCGCTATGTTATATCTTTGATGCTAAGATTCCCACAATTGGGGGTGTTAATAATGAAAAAATTATGTTATATCAGATCTGTTTGTTACAGCTCGAAATGCTTTTTTTCATTAAAAACTAAAGCCTTAGACATTAGGATACTGGCAACATTGGTATTTTCAAAAATATAATATTTTTTTTTTGCTCTGGGGTCATTCTATCTTTGTGATATATGTCTATATATACCGGGAGACATACTCGATTCCATTTACATAGTTGTACTTGAATTGGCTCCAGTAGCAGCCTATTTCGCGGTATGATACGCCAGCGCAGAGCCTCTTCAAATATCTTAGTTCCCCTACACGAAGAAGATATTTAACAGAGACATCTGAATTGATGCTCATATCAATAATGCTTTGGAATTTGGTGGTGTTTTTTTTGGGGGGGGGGGTTTCTTGTTTTATGATTTTTTTCAATTTTCAATTTTATGTTTTTTTAGAGGGGCCTGTTGACTTTTGGACAAGAGTTCGTGGAAAGTTCACTATCACTCGGTTTTGTGCACCTGTATTGGAGTTTTTGGGAGGCTTTCCCCTACCAACTCTGGACCACAACGGTCTGGTACGTTTAGAGGGTCATTTTTTCCTCCATTATTGGTAAGTTTTAAATTAAAAACAAAAGTACTTTCTTTATTTTCAACTTTTTTTCAAATGATTTTAGGATCGAGGATTGGAATATATTTTTTTTTTTCGGAAAATTTATTTTAAAGTTAATAAAAAGTTATAAAACCCAATTTAAAAAAATTTAAAAAAAGTGAAAATTTTTAAATTTTTTTCAGCCAACTCCCCTCTACCACTCTAGCAGCTCCATACCTCGAGGCATCGGTTCAAGGGGGCTGGTGAATCATTTAAACTCTGGAGCTTAAGTGTTCGTGGCACGCCGATGCCAATCAGAAATTTGGCTGTTTCTAGCACAAATTTATGATCAGCGGTGTCAGCTTGGAGCTGACTTAAAGCATGATTAGACCCCCCTCCAAGGAGTTTTCTAACTATCCACAACCAGGATTCATTGAAATTCGAAAGTTGGTTTTTTATGTCTGAGCGGATCGGTGCAGGTATGAACCGGCCGATCGTCTCATTTCGCTGTTTGTCCCATCGAGAGCAATTTATTAAGATGTGGTCGACAGTTTCAGGCACATCGATTTTGCAGAATGGACAATTTTTTTTGAATTTTTCATCTAAAAATTTCATATTTGATAGTCGCTGGACAGTCCGGAAGGTCCCCATTCGCATTTTCCCAATGTCCTGGAGGCCAAGTTTCAGGTCAGGGTACAGCGGCTGAAGATTCATCCAGTTTCCTTTTCCGCCGATTTTTCGATCCACAGTCCACCGGTGGATTTTAGAGTGGTTATTTTTATTTTTTACTGTCGACTATGGTGATGGTTGTTTCACCTTTTGAATTTTTAACACAATTTTTTTTTATCCATCTTGGGCTGCCGGTCACCCAGGTGGCCATTCTGGCC
>LSSL01000180.1:14551-40873 GCA_001953115.1 Smittium mucronatum | reverse complement strand
TCATTTTTTTGAATCATTGGCTTCATAAATTACCAATATAAAAAAAACTGGGGCAAAATTAAAAAATAATTATGATAATTAATTTATAATGTCGAGAAATTTAATTATACTACCTATCAGAAATAAATAAGACTTTAAAATCAATAATGAAGTTCTATTGTTTATTTGTGTATTCCTTATATTTATTTAAATTGTTAACTAGGAGGATTTTTAATACAAAAGTAATAAAAGCGAAAAAAAATAAATTAAAAGACAATTTTGGAATAAGCTCCGTAATATATGACGAAAATTTGCTATAAAGCTTAAATAAAATGGCACTGGAAAAAAATACAAAATTTTGTTGATATTTGGCTCAAATAACGAAAAAAATGAATTTTTTCCGTTATCTGGAGCATATAATGAAAAATCTGAGGCAAACGGATATTATTTTGATATTTTGATACAAATTTTGGGAAATTGAGAAATTAGCTTCATCTTGAATAAAATGTGTTAAATTGATAAATTCACATTTATTTTGAAATGGCTCCAATTTTCAAATGACTCTTAATTTTTCGATTTAACGCATTTGCCTCAAAATAAATCTATTTTCTCAATTTAAAAAATTGCATATTAATATATCCAATTATTATATCACTTCATAAAACATTTGAAAAACATGATATTATTTTTTTTAATTTAGATATATACAAAAAAAAAGCCTTTATTTCATTTAAAAGACTAAATTGCGTTGGCATCTTACTTTTTTCTTAATAAGTCAATAATTTCTTAAAATGTGGTATTTAAAAACAACAAAGGCATAATTAGAGGATGTTTGGGTCTATTATAGAGATGATATCTATTTGTTTATTTATTCTAAAAATAAATTTGCTTAGTTACTATTATGATAATCGATTTGTTGATAAAATATAATACCAATTGATGATAAGATTATGGAATTATAGGCTGATTGTTTAGGCTATATGTTTAAAATCATCAGTTATTTGGTAATAAATGATTGAGAAAAAATTTATTTTTATTTATAAGCTTATAAAAAAACTTACTACTGTAAGTACTAAATTATTATTAATAAAAAAAGTCGTCAAATAAATTTCCTTGAAATTTTTTATTGAATCGAATATAATTTTTTGATCGCTCTTATTCATTAAATTTTTATCATAAGAATTAATAATTACATTTATGGCTTAAAATATATCTTTTTTAGTTAGTATGTTGCTCCGAAAATTTTAATATAGCTTTTATTATAAGATAAATCTACATAAAAATATATATTTGCACAATTCAGCTAATTTAGCACCTTTTCCACAAATTTCTAAATAGATAACTCGACAAATGAAATTTTATTGAATTTATACTCCCATAAAGAAATAAATAGCCAAAAAAATTATTTTGCTTAGGTATTTGAATAATAATTAATGAATTTTTTTTTTTGATTACGAAATTTTTTAAAATTATAAACACTCGGAAAGAAATAAGAGTAGTTTTGAAATAAATTCCATGTTAATTTTTTAATTTTTCATTAATAATCGCCCCATGTTATTAATTTATTACCTAAAAATTTAAATAATATCTTTTAAATATCAAAATAAAAAGTTGTATGTATCTTTTCACATTCAATATTTTTAATCAAAAAGCTTATGATCTTTTTCCCAAAATCGATTCAAGGCTAGAAAAAAAAATTTACCCAATTCAAATAAATTTAAAAAATCTAAAATGTAACTAAAAGTCATAACTATTATTTTAGAAACCGTTAATAGCATTATTTAATAATTTTTTGGTGGGAAATGAATTCAATGAACAATTATAGATTCTATCGGTTTAATGTATGATTTTGAAAAGTACTTATTGAGTGAAAGTATTATTTTAGTTTTGATTATTAAGCTTTTCCAAATCCGGAACAAAAATACAGTACCGATTTTTTCTCAACAAAATTTACTTATATGAAGTTATTCTCCTATTTTACTGTATAGAAATTTAATTGGATATATATTTTAAACAAAATTGAGTTTGAGAAATTAATACAATAAATTGATATCAATTAAGACCTTTAGGGCAGACGTTAATTAATATTGTACAATTAGTTTGGTCTTATTGAGTGCTACAACCTCTTCTTGGATAATACCACTGACTTAAAAATAAAAAAAATTTAATATAGAGCTAAATAAGCTGGTATTTTTTTTATATCTATAATGGCTGCAGTTACAGTAAATTTTATCCTTATCATCTTCATAAAGGTAACAGGCAGTGTTGTGAAGGACTTAATATTGTCATCCTAATCATACAATATTAATTAATATTAAGTTTTATTTCATAATGGAACATATTAAATGAATTCAAAGATAGCATCACAGCAATAATATTTTGTTGGTTGTTATGATTAAAGCTATAAGAAGTTTCAAAAATTTAATGCTCGATCAGAAATTATGTGATGCTATATTTTTTTCTGATATCCCTGAGGTTGTAAAAAAGTTTCTTCAAGGCCCAATCTTTACTAATGGGTGTTTTGGAGGGCTGGAGGTGAACTCCGATAACTTGTAAATATTTCTTATAACACTTTCCTTCTACAATGGAAGGATTTGTTCCCTAAGATCTTAGAGCAGTCTATTTATTACATCTTTAGCTATTTTTATTTGTATGTTGATGAGCAAATTGTACTAGGTCTTTTTAAAAGCACTAAAGTTATTACTGAGTATATTATTTCGAAAAAATGGCTGTTAATCACACATTGCAGTTCCGATGGCATTAAATTTATCTTCTCCTTGGGAGATATCATTATCAGTTTAATCACTTTATTTTTAAAAGTAGCTTTAAAATTACCAATGATATTTATGCAATTTACACAAAAGAATACACATAGAGCTAAGAATAGACATATTTTGAAAGTTAGGTAGGATATATCCAATAACTCAGTTCTTAACAAATACTTTACTTCGATATAACTGGGTATATATCTAAAACCGGCATCAAGAAGGATTTGTTTTCATCGCTGTTAATTTCATTGAAAAACTCCTTCATAAACCGAGAGTTTTCCACACCTCGTGAATCTGCATTTAATATCATAGTATCAGAATTATGAGCCTTAGTGGCATCGACTTTGAGTTTTCTGGAATTAAAAATTACTGCAAATTAATTTACTACGTATTAATTACGGATTGATAACCGTCGATTTCTGCTGATGCGCAGATATGGAAACTTTTGTTGAGTAGAGCGGTATCTAAATTTAACCTTTGGTGATCCTTGTTTTGAAATGATAATTTCGAATTCTTACTCGGCGAGACCTTGCATTTTGAGTGTATTCATCCCTCACTACACGTCATTGATTTTATTTTATTTTAGAAAAAGTTTACAATTTTCACTCCTTGGATCTGGGACTATTTTTTTTCCTATAAAAACAGCAGCTAGTCTATCTACAGTCGGATGAGGTCCGAGTACTACCTAGACATTTTTTCAAATAGATGATGTAGGTTTTATGATTATCATTTACTGACGGATATTTTTCACAAATACTGCTATCGTATTACTAGGGGGGTAGCGTTATGGGCTTGATTTTATTCTAAAAAAAATCAGATAGGTTATTTTGGCATATGGATTCCTTTTAGGCCTACAAATTGAAATAATCCTCCTTCTAAGATAGAGTTACAAATTGTGTACACAGTAAATTGCTGTAATCTTCATGAATTTTGCTTGGATAAAATAAATTCCGTTAGCTAGGTCAAAACTCTGGTTTTATCGTTGGTTCCAGAACATATGTTAAGTACATGACTTTTGGGCAGGTACCTGAATACATGAAGTGATTTCATATGTTCTCCACAATATTTAATAACTCCGAGGAATTCCCTTCCCCCAGAATTTCATAAAGTAAAACAATTTCTTTGCATTCTATGAGTATATTGATACACTTCTCTAGAAAGAATTCGGGAGTTTAAGTGCAAATAATATTTTTTAAAATTCCTTGACTTTGATGTGAATCAAATCCTTTGAGAAGTTCCAAAATCACGAGTTAAAATGTTAGCTTACAAAGATAACCCAGTTTTTTTTCGCTGATATCTGTGATAATTCCAAATCTGGTTTCTCTGGGAGAAAGTATAGTCTGATCCAAAATAGCAGATACCGTATCTTCAGTTTTTATGGGGCTATATTTGATTACATCTCTTCATCTTGAACATATTATTGTTTTTAGCTTTAGATTTCTCTTCAATATCAACATACTATGAAAAGAGTCCACATTAATAGTTTTTGACTTTATAAAGAGACTATCAAGAAATTTCAGTTCCACTGTGAAAGTAATCAACATTTTTATCTCCTCTCTTATCAGACCCCCAATGTTTGTAGAGAGAACTTTGAAGGACATTTCTTGAGAGTTTATGACCAATGCAAGATACAATATCGATTGGTTAGGTGTTTTAATACAATATATCAACCTAATTTTGCATCCTAGTTTTTTTAAATTCTCGTATATTCTGTCCGCGCTCTCAAAAAATTATTTCTTTTAGTGTCAAAGAATCAAAAAAATCGTTCAGTTAATCAAAGTTATTATTCTCTGTGCTCTCTTCCATGATAATTTCAGGCGTATTACTTCTGTGAAAATGTGTGTAATATGTGGTAATCCAAAGGTAATAAATAGAACTGATAGTCTCGAACGCTCCAGAAGAGTAGCAATAATTTCTTGCAAGGCTTGTGAATGATAATATTCATGAATGTATCCTTCAGGTCAAGTGAGGTCATATAGTCTTTCCGGGAGATTATTTTACTTATAGATGCGAGTGACTCCATTTTGAATTTACTCTATTTTGAGAAATGTTTTAGATTCTACAGACCCAGAATTAGTCTGATCTACCTTTCTTGCCTATATTAAAAAGGAGTTGCCGTAAAAAAAGAGTCGGGTTTATTCTTTACTTTAATGAAAATTTTCACCAAAATAAGCACCAATTCTTCTGGACCCATTTTTTTCATTTTTCCGTTTAAAATTGGGTGATAGTTGGGGTGATGCGTAGAGGAGTTATTTCTGAGATGATAGACATTTTTTTCTGACTACAGAATCTTAAATCAGATCGGTAATCCCTTCTGTACAAATTTTCGGACCCAGAAATTGTTATTAATCTTGTTATATGTGGAATGGGACAAATGCAGAAGTCAGCAGATTGGAAGTGCTTTGTTTGAATTCATTTGCTCCTCTTACGCGACCTAGATCACTCCTTCAGAAAACTCGAGTGCTGATGATGGTTAGCGTTTGGAATCAGAGAAAATTTAGTTTGTGAGGTTTTTTTCGAAGCAGAATTTCTGAAGTTAAAGACATGTTTGCCAAACTGCAGAAACCAGAAAAAAATATTATGGGCCCTATATTTTTTTTCGGTTTTTTGCTAAAGATTAAGGCTTCAAATTTTACTTGTTAATAAATGTGACTGAATCCAACTCGACTATTTTGTTATTATTTTCTTGGAATTACACTCCTTTATTCGTCTTTTCCTATCATTTATAGGCTTAAAAAGCTAAAATATCCTATTATAATACCCTCACAGCGTTATGAACAGTTTATCCGAGTCATCGGGCATATGTTCCGATTTTTTCTGAAACCTTTGGCACTGTAAAAACCCATTTATCCTGTTCTAGTGACAAGTATATCTGTACTCCGTGTATATCGGATTTATTCTCCATCACATTGACTGATTATCAGCTTTTTAAGGTCTGATTTGATAGCTCATTAAGTCATTTCTTTAACATCAATATGTTATAACCTTTCGTTCCTCTTTCCACGGTGTAGCGCGTAAGAAATCCTATTCAATATACATGAGCAGCTCGATTAGTTCTGGGTAAACATGGAGATCAGTTGATCGGTATCCATGAATTATGAACTGTTCTTCAGGCTCCTACACTTTTTCTCTTTCAAGAAAAGATACAAGTGAATTTTCAGAAAGCAATTTAATTAGTAATAATTTTTCAATGCTTATAATTCAATATTGTAATTTTTTGAAGAATATAAAGCTATTTGAAAGATTTAAGTGTGAAAATACTTCACGCCCGATTAGTACCTTTTCGAAAAAAAAAAGATAATAAGGATAAAATTTACTATATTGCTGTTATTATAGATAATTTTTTTTTAGTGGCTATTTTTAATTTACACAAAAATTTATAAGAACTCAATTCATGACTGCACGTAACCTCAGTCATCCAGCCTACTTGAAGCAATGCCAGGGGGGGTCTTTCGGTTGGTAGATTGAACCCTTTTCCCGTAGGTACGCAGCCGGTAGTCCGGCAGAGGAGCTTATCTTAGATGTGATAATAGTCTTTTCTATACGTCTTTTTCTTTTTTTCAAATTTTTTTAGTATAGTTTTTAATGACGTTATCTTACAATAAAATTCCGTGATACAAAAATACACAAAAATTTATAGATTTATAAGTTCAGTCATATTATCGAGTAGAATATGATAGTACTTGATATGACAAATTACGGAATAAAACACTGAAAAAATAAAAAAATTGTCGGATTCTTGGCGCAGCTCCCAAGAATCTGTTTGATCGTAAATGATTTTGATTAGCCAAAAAAGAATGGTTTATGAATATTATTTGTTGATAATACAAACGATCTTAAAATAAGATACTAAATTTTAATATGGATAAACTTTAGGAAAAAATATAGCAAAAGCCTCCCCGAATGCCAAAAAATCTCTTTTCATCCATTTATTCATTTATTCTTTATTATCTGCCACTTTCTACTTATGAAAGTAGTGGTAGTTTTATATCGACCATGCGATGCATTCTGAATACACTATGACATCAATTAAATGCAAAAAATATTAATAAATAATGATGATATCTAAAAATAAATATTTTCTGTTATTTTAAAATCACATATACCTGAATGGGGGTTTATGAAAATTTGAAATGTTATTATTTTTCATTTAAACGCCATATCTACTTAAGAACAGATGAATTATTGAAAATTATAAAATTTATCGAATTTCTCAGCCAAAATTTTTGAAATCTCTTTTATTAACGGATAATCATATAATTATTTTTTTTTGGAAATTTATTTCTTTGTGGAAATGTAAAGTCTATTAAGTCACTATTAAAGACTTGTACTAAACAAAAATTAATTAAAAAGTAAATATTATAGGGAAATTCTTACATGACATTGCATGTAACCATATTTTTATATTATTCTTTCAATCTAATTTGGAATCTCCACGATGACCTTATATATGTTCAGGAAGCTTTTATTGAATATTTTTTAATCAGAAAACCCTCTTTTTTTACAAAATTATTGAACCAAACACTGCTTTGAGCAAAATCTTAAGTTTTATTCACTGGGTAATTTTCCCTCAGTTCTTCAAAAATTGACTTTGCTTTTTTCTTTATTGTACCTTTTTTTTTTTAGACTTTTTTTATTTAGAGATGTTTTGAAAAAAATTTAGTATCACCTCGATTACCAATATGATGTTGGGTATTAAGTTTAAGGTTTATTAACACTTTTTTATATCTCCTTTCAAACCCACTTATTTTTTCAAAATGACCCTGAATATATTTGTACAGTGCTCCTAGTGTACTCCCTCCCCCTTTTTTAGCAACCTTAACTGCACTCCATCCAATATTCAGTGTAACAAACATTTTAATCTTTTTCAAAATCAAAATATATTTCTTTTTACTTGGGATAATTTAATCATTATCCACTTTCATGCACAAATAATATAGGAGCAAATAAATAAAATGCTATTCAATATTTAAATCTTATATGTTCACTCTTAAACACACTAGATTTTGATAAAAAATAGATGATGTAATCGAAACTGTGAAAATTTTTTTTATTGATATAATATTTAGAGTTTATCTAATAAAATAGTACATTGAAAACGAAAAATTCTTGAACTAAAAGGATGCATAAGGCTAAAAAATGCAAAATCATGAAAAATGCAAATTTCAAATTTCAAACGAGCGTTGATGAGAGATAAATATACTGAAATTATGTCATTTGGTGAAGAAAATTTGTGTATAGCCCTTGAAAATGTTTGAAGAAATAACATATTTCGAGCATTTGGTTCTTTCAAAGGCTATATTATAGATTTTAGCTTAATTGTAATAAAAAATATAATTCCATCGGATTAAAGATATAAAAATACATCATATTTACAGAAATCAGATAGTCTAACACAAAAACTTCAAATATTTTACGGAATAACCTTTATTTACTCATCTATTACCAATTTGAATTTTTCTTGAGGTAAATTATTTTGTAAGATATTTGAAAACAAGTCTATATGAAAGTACTTTAACCGATTTACATAAAAAGTTCTTCAATATGTTTTTTTTGCATAGAGATATCTTTATTTTTCAAAATGTTTCAAAATAAAATTATATTGAACAAGTATATCCACATTTAAAATAATTCAGTATTTTTTACTGTTCAGGGATTACTAATACAAAATCTAAACTAGAAAGCAAACAAATTTAATCAGCAAGAATCGAGAACAAGAGAAGCCTTAATCCAAATTCGTTCCTATATAACAGTAGCAATATCAAAAGCCTTCATTACATCTACTAGAATATGCCTCAATTATCAGAGTCTTGTTTTAGAAAAGTCATATCAAAAGATTAATTTTTTTAAATGTGAGCCTACTTTTTATTATTCTTTTTAAAAACGAGTTCTATCGAGGGGCCCATAAATCTCTGTGAAATTATATTCACTGGTGTCGAGTTTCATTCATCACTGAATTGCAATTTCGACATTATGTCTACTAAATAACTGCAAGATCACGAAGTATAAGTAAATTTGCACAAATCCCCATATATGTGATTCGGTCATATCAAAATGAGGGTGCCAGGACTATTGGTATACTACTAATTTACATACTGGACATTTCGTATACTTTTTTACCAATAAATAGAAAGAATTAAGATTTAAATTTTTTGACTCATAACTTTAAGAAATACACAAATTTCATTTGACAATACAAACTTAATTGTGTAAAAAGATAGGTAGACATTTTAGACGAAATGGTAGTATGCAAATAGTCATGGCACCCAAAATGGGGAATCTTTGGCATCTAGGGCATTGATCCTTTTTATTACTAAAGTTTTTTAGCTCCGTATTTTCCCGTAGCTTTCAATGGTGGGATCTTTCAATAAAGTCTAGTAAAAAAATAATTGTGAATAACTATACTGGACTTGGTTCAAAATGAGAGATACGTCTAGAAATTACTGCAATCGTTTATATTATAATTGCAAAACCAATCTGTTCTCTAGCAAAAAATCCAATATGATGAAAATTACTCAAATTCTAAATCAATAGAAATTTAATCAAATGACAAATTTTTTACAGCTTTGAAATATCGAAATATTATTGGCCAAGTATGGTTTTTAAGATCGACATTAAAGGCTTTTTTTTAAAAATTAAAAATGTTGGTTTTCTCTAGTGGAATTAGAACGCAGAAACGGTTAGCAGTTTGATTTTATAATGAGCAACGAAAATACAGGGGAATCCCGTGTTACTGAAATTAACTCTGTAAACGATCAGTACAATGTCGTTTCAGAAGGAAAAGCTAAAGTACTGATGCCAAAAGATAATGAAGTCTTTTACAATCCAATTCAGCAGTTTAATCGGGATATGTCGATACAAGCGATTAATTCTTGGAGATTAGTGTATAATGAAGAAAAGTTGGCCAAACTGAAACGCAAAAGTATATATCCATATTTACTCACCTTCATTTTCGGATTTAGATTATATGTTTTTGTTACAATTGTGGAGGGATTCTAATCGATCGTATTTCTTTTTTATTAGATCCAGAAGCTGTTCTCCCTGAAAAAGATGTAATTTCTTTATCAATTTATTACCGTTTTTTTGTGTCTTCATTTTTATTTTATTTTCGAAATCGATAAAAAAGACGCTGAATTTTACTTGAAAGTACTCAAATTAAACAAAAACAAACAAACCTCGTGTAGGGTAAGATTAAGATAATGGAAGCTCTTGCTGCCTCCGGTCTGAGATCTCTGCGCTATGCTAAAGAAATCGATGGTGTTGACTATATTCTGGCAAACGATCTTTCTGAAGAGGCAGTTGATTCTATCAAAAGAAATGCCGAGTACAATTCAATTCCAGAGATTCTATTAAAAACCAATCAAGGAGATGCAATGTAATATTATTTTACTATAATTCACGGAGTCTTATTGCAAAACAATTTGGAATCTTTATAACACCACTCCCCTTTTTGTAGAGATGTATTATATGCCCATCGTCCACCTGAGAAGCAATTCGACGTAATAGATTTAGATCCTTATGGAAGTGCAGCACCATTTATAGATGCAGCAGTTCAAGCCGTCAAGAGCGGTGGCTTGTTGTGTGTAACATGCACGGATATGGCAGTTTTGGCAAGTAACAATCATCCCGAAACAAGCTATGCCAAGTATGGCGGTGTTGCTTTGCGCACCGAGTTCTGCCATGAATTGGGGCTAAGACTATTAATCCACGCCTTACAAAGCTCTGCTACTCGATATCAGCGATACATTGTGCCCTTGTTATCATGTAGCATCGATTTTTATATTCGAGTGTTTATCCGTGTATTCGACTCCCCTAAAAAGGCCAAAGATGCTGTGGTTGATACTGGGCTTGTGTTTTACTGCAATGGCTGCTCATCTTTTTATACACAACCGTTTGGGGCCCGAACACTTACAGGAAACAAGAATTTAAAGTATTCTGCTGCACATGGACCTGTTGTAGGAACCAATTGTCTCGCTTGTAAGACTAAATTGACAGTAAGTCTATATCCATTCTACATATTGTTTTCTATTCTGGCTTGATTATTTTTTTTTCTCAAAAAAATTATATCATTCATATCCTTTGATTTAATAAACAGATAGGTGGGCCCTGTTGGATATCCAGTATTCAGGACCACGGGTTTGCATCTAGCATGTATGAAGCAGTGAAAACTGACCCCTCTAGATTCTTTACTAACAAGAGAATGATGGGAATGCTCAAAGTGATAAGCGAGGAGCAAGATGTTCCATTCCATTACACATTATCAGAACTATGCTCGGCTGTCAAGGCCACTTGTCCCCCGATTCTCAAAATAACGTAAATAATCCAAAAAAAAACGATTGATAAAGGCAACTTTTTAGTATCTATATTCAAAATATCATTATATTTTATTAGGTCAGCAATCTTGAATCTGGGATTTAAGGTATCAACAGCCCATTCGTGCATGAGTTCATTAAAGACAAATGCACCAAACGAGATAATTTGGGATATAATGAGAGCCTACGTCAATTCTATTGGAAAATCTGCCAAAATAGTTGAAAATTCTGTTCCATATCACATTCTTTCCGTCCCTCCTAGGTATTTCTCCAACTTTTTTACAGTTTTTATTCATTGAGATTTTCTAAAACTTTTTATGTATATCAATGCAATACTTTCTAATTTAGGAGCGATATTGATTTTTCAATTCATCCCGAAGCAAACCCGGATTCTAGGAAAATAAAATTGGTCAGATTCCAATTGAATCCAGAGAAGAATTGGGGACCAAAATCTAGACATAGAGCACCAAAGCGCAAAATGTAAACTCACGCCACAAAATTTCTTTAAGCTTTGATGATATATATAGCAAATTCTTAAAGCATTTGTAAAATTTGATTCAATTTTCTATAGGGAGCAGGAATAATTAAAATATATTTCAAAAGACACATATTTTAATTCGTAATAATGAATAAATCCCACGATTTATAGAATAATTTAAATAAAAGCAAAAAAATGATTTTTTATAGCTAAAGTATATTAGTTTACTTGATATGAAATACAATAAAAGTATGGTTGTGGCTCAAAAATATTTAGATCAATATCTGGCGGTAACGGATTTGGTTTGGACGAATTCATTAACTGCCTCTAAACCTAGCTCACGACCGATACCACTGGATTTGTAGCCACCAAAAGGCATATAGGGGAGAAGAATGTTAAAGCAGTTGACCCATACAGTTCCAGCTCTAATTCCGGTGGTGAAACGATTAATTGCCTTTGCATTGTTAGAAAAGATGCCAGCAGCGAGACCGAAAGATGAATTATTTTCCAACTCTAAAACATGTTCCAAATCATCAAATGGAGGCATGACGGTGACAACTGGGCCAAATATCTCTTCGCAGACGACTTGGGCCTTGTTAGTAGGATTGATGAGAACAGTAGGCTTGTAATAGAAACCAGAATCAAAGAGACGAGATCCACCAATTAAAACCTCAGCCTCGCCGTTATCAACGGCTCTCTGCACAAACCCGTGGACTCGATCGAGCTGGGTCTGGTTGATCAGGGGACCAATAATGGATGATTTTGTATCTTGGGTAATCTTTGAAGTGATGTCTTCAGTGACGGATTTAAGTTCTTGTAAGAATTGAGTATATACGGACTTGTGGACATAGAGAATGGTGCCAGCACAACAAGTCTGGCCAGTGTTTGTGTATGCAGCCATAGCAGCAGTATGAGCGGCGGCTTTTAAATCGGCATCATCCATAACGACATGCGGACTTTTTCCACCGAGCTCGAGACAAACTCCTTTAAGGGTTGAGCTCTTGGCCGAAGCTTGATAAACGGCTTTACCGGCACCAACAGAACCAGTGAAGCTGACCTTATCAACCAGATTGTGAGCTACCATAGTGGCGCCCGTTTCGGTTCCACCACTAACAACATTAAAGACTCCTGGAGGCAAAATGTTCAAGTCGTTGATTAATTGGGCCAGCAACAAGGTACTGAGGGGGGTGTTGGGTGATGGTTTGATAACGAGAGTGTTACCACTGACAAGAGCTGGTGCAATTTTCCAGCAAGCTAACATGAGAGGGAAGTTGAATGCGGTAATAAGACCAATTACACCAATGGGTTCAGTGAGTGTATATGTTGTGAATCTCTGGTCATGACTTGGGCCATGATGGCGGCCATATTGCTTATCAGCAAGCCCAGCAAAATATCTGAACACCTCTGAACCATGGGCTACTTCACCAGTAGAGTTGGCTATTGGTTTACCAGTTTGTAATGATTCAATAGCAGCTAGCTTGGATGAATTATCGTCCATAGCCTGAGCTATCTTAAGTAGAGCATCACGGCGCTGCATTCCAGACCATTCATTGTACCACGGGCCTTTGAAAAAAGCATCATGAGCAGCTTGTACGGTCGCATCCATATCCTTTGGTGACCCGTCAGTCAATGTAAGGATTATGTTGCCACTCGTTGGGTTGTAGATCTGACTAGCGGATGACCCTGAGGCCTCAACCCATGCACCATTTGAGTACATGTGGTTAGTGTTATTCAAAAGAGATGCTACAACCATTTTCAACAATACTTAAATTTCAATATACTGTGGAATTAAAAGAACAATTATAATTATATATAATTAACTTTTAATCGAGCATATATATATGTGTGGGGTTTAGTATTAAGGAGTCAAATATTGAATTTCTATATGGCACTGGTTTTCTGTTTATCACGGATAAAACAGGGGTGAGAACTGGGTGTTGTGTTTTTGAAACAAATAGATTTGCTGAAAAGCGGCACTATTTGCGCTCACCATATAAATAGTCCAGTACGATGGCCTCATAATCCACTAATTAGCCTTGATAGATTTGTTAAAGCTCTTATAATTTATAACCTCTCTATATTTCTGTAGGAAATATATACGGCCTTTTGCTTTAAGCGCAGTTGTTGACGATCTTGTAATCTACCGAGTCAGGACCACCCATCGACTACACATCACCACTCTATTTCTCCTAATTAGTATAAAAACATGTGAACATTATTCTTTTGTGTAATCATCGCTATTTGTACGTTGGTGCTGAAACTCCCGCATGTTGTTTTTAATTCATAAAGCAAAGTGGTTTGAAGTTCCATTATTTGGAATCTCACCTCTTATTTTTGCTGGTAAATCAAATACACTACACCACCCCCCTAGATTATAAACCTAAATCATAAACTTTCATTTCTTACTCTAGGCTAAAGTCAGCCAATGACCAATTCACACCAAGATATTTTCACGATTTCTTTAAAATGATGTACACCAAACACCGTAAATTTAGCATTTACTTTAGCAAAGATCTATTCGAGTCACAGCCATTTGCACCCAATAATATCAGCGCAACTAAATTGGAATAAAACAGGAGTGATGACCGAGAAATTCAATATTCCCAAATACAAAACAGGAATCCAAAGGTTTCCTGAAAAAGAGCCCTCACTATCGCATAAATTCGGCGTTAAAAAAAAACTAATTATTTATTGCAATCTGACCTTAATAATGCCTAAATAGCCAATCCTTGTTTCGATATTTATCTTTCTCTTTTTTATTACAGGCAATTTATTTTTAATGAGATTTATCTGTTTCTTATTTGGTAAATTATAGAATCTCATCAATCAACTGTCTTTGCATATTACGAGACATTATGTAAAACAAGAAAATCAGCGCATACTTTGTGCTCCAAATCCCAAACAGGCACTCGTTAGCAACGAAATTCTGATAAATATTGGTTAATAAATACCGGGGATTTCTCTGAATACTTTTAAATGCTAGGGCAAAAAAAACACCCCTGAACCAATTCTCAATGCCAATTCTTTCAATTCGACAAGATGTAAACGTCAACCATTTTTCATTCAATTGAAACTTTTTTTTTTTGCAAACAACCACTTTTTTGTTTTATGCGATTTTATTGGCAGATATTACTAGTAAAAACTGCGTAAAAAAAGCAGTAGTGGAAAACAAAAGGCATACAAACGATTGATACCATTAAACACAAATAAATTACTGCGTTGGTGTATCGGCTATGTACGTAATGGAAATTATAGACATTTATCATAGTACTTACTCGGCTCGGCCGCAAATAATTACATTAAATCGAATTATGCACTCGAAAACTCGAAAATGTTTTGGTTCTTACTGCGGAATCCGTTTTTTATTTTTATTTTTTGATTTAGTAGAATGTCTTTACAAATTAATATTATGAAAAATATAATAGAAATGCTTTTATTTAACCAAGGAATAGTGACATTTTTGAATGTTGAATTTGATAATGACTTTCACAATCTAGAGGCTAATCCAGATCGTTAGGTAAAAGGATTGTTTGATAGATGTCATAATTTTTCTGTGCACTTGACTGATTCTTGATGCATATAATGAGCTTTTGATAAAAATAATATCTGTAGCTTGTTTGGATATGATAAATCTAAGATTTTTGAAAATTTTATTTGGTGCTAACTTTGTAATTCGCCGACTTCTAGTATATGATTTCTATAAAGTAGCTAGTTTTAGTATATATGCACAACCCAATTGCCCTCAAGTAGCTTTACCTCTCACCAAACCTACTCTAAATTTCACGAAGGGATCTTATTATCGTTAAACGGATATCACATACCATTTGCCGCATCCATGTTAGATGGAAATATTAATATAATTTTCTAATTAAACTCATTATCATCTAAATCAAACCGTATTAACAGTTTATGAAAAAAAAGTGTAAAAATAGCAAACTCTTGCAAATATTTTGCAAATATAGTTACCTAAGATAAATTTAAAAACAATAATAATTAATAAAAACTAAAAACTAATCTGTTTATTTTTGAATTAATTAAACTCTTTGTGAAGAAATTTTATATTTAATAAGCATTCGTTCAATAAATTTATATTTTTCTTTGTTTACTTGCTAACTAATTTTTTGATTTGTTATCTTTAATAAAATCTGGAAATATAACAGCAAAAAAGTATGCCAAAACCTATAAACCACAGCTTATTGCAAGTAATAGCTTTAATATAATTTTTTTTTAGAAAATCCGAAATTTTTAATAAATTGATATAAATTACTTTTAAACAATAAGTAAGAATAAGCATGGTGTTTTTGTGCTCAGATATATCTTCCTATATAACCTTCTTCTTCTTGCTTGAAACACTTTTTTTTTTTTGGGAAACAACAGAATATATTTTTTTAATAAAAAAATTTTAAAGATACATCATTGTAACCTGAATTTTTTTTTATAACCCACAAAATAAGAAAATACCTTTTATGTGCGGATAAAAAATATTTTAAAAAAAAGGACTAAAAAATAATTATATTTTCAAGGCTAGTAAAAGTGAAAATAGACCAAACTTGCCAAGATTTGTGCAAAGAAAACACTAGATCTTTTACCTCTATTCTAAAAATTTACAAATGAAATCTTTAATTTTTTTAATATCTCCAACATTTTTTTCCACAATCAAATTTCAGAAGTCAAATATTATTTCCTTTCACGCTCATTTATAAATAATCTAATGAAACTACAGAAAATAAATTTAATCGATTTTAATTAATTTTGATAATTTTAAACTATCTTAAATAAAAATAAAATTTTACATTAGGAATTTATTGTATAATCTATAAATTGATGTAATCTGGGCCCATTTTTGAATTTAAATCAAAAAAAAAATCAATATAACAGAAACCATGGCTTTTACTGATGACTAATATCAAGAAACGAAGAAATAAAATGAAAAATTCCATGGTTGAATTTGCATTTTTTATATGATGAAGATGGATTAGAAATTTTCGATAATATTTGATGCAATTAAAAAATGATTTGTTTTAAAAGAGAAGGGCAGTTTTAATAATATATCTTTTATGTAATTTCTTGACTTTATATCAATTGAATTTGTAATAAATAGATACTAAATTGTATAAAATTTAGAAATTTCTTTATATATATATTGTTCTTCATAATTAAATTCTTGATTATAAAGTTAAAATTAAATATCTTTAATCTAAAATTTTCAAATATGATGGTTTCATAAATTCTAAGCTATAAATATTCGTTCGTTATTTGATTATAAAAATTTTATGTTTATTTTAAATAAATAGTACTTTTTCTACTCTTTTTTTTTATTTAGTCTTTCAAAAAAATAATCAAATGCTTCTCGAAAGTTTTCTAAATTTTTTATTTATAAGATCATATTATTTTTTTTTATAATGACTTGAAATTTAAAAAAAATATTAATAAATTATTTTGGGATTTATTTTCTAATCTTGTGTTTTATTGTGATTGTTTTAAATATTAAAATTGGGGATTTTAATGATTATAAAGAGCATACATATTATTCATAAAATTTTCAAACTTACGATTTCCAAATTATATATATATATAAATAGTTTTTAACTTATCACGTATGAAAAATGAGATAACATGTGGCTAAATTTTATCAAATATCAATAACACAATCCCATTATCCTTTTTTTAATCAAAAAAATCTTCTTTTTTTTTGCGAAGAAATTTTAATTTTCGAGATATTATTACGAATAAATTGACGATATATAAAATTAAAATCTAAAAAAAAAAAATCTTGAAAATATGATAACATTGTAATCTCAAACATGTAAATAAATTATTAGGTTTGATCAATTATTTCGTCATTATATAATTAACTAATTATATATAAGCAAGATTTTAATCCTCACAATATACTTTTTTTGAATTTTTTTTTTGAATTTTGTTTTTTTTAATGTATTAAGTAAAAATCTTATTGTAATATACTTAAATCTTTGTCATTTTTTTTATGTGTGCCATTTTTCAAAAACCGGACTATTTATAAAAAACTTATTTTACGTTACAAATATTTATAATCTTAATATATTGTTTTGAAATAATTTTTTTATAAAAATGGATTGCTAATATTTTTCAATTAATATTTATTTTCTAATTTTTCACTTAAAATTACGTTTATTAACCATTATAAAATCAAAAATAAGTAAAAAAAGCAATTTTTAAATCTGAATGATTTTATCACTATCGAAAAAAAACAAGATATTTTTATTTGATTTTTTCCTTAAAATTTCGCATCAACTTATTAACAAAAATTATAGATTTTTTGTGAGGCGATATAATTTATTTCACCCGATTATTTTTTTTAAAGCAAAACATGTAAATTTCTATTAATCAACGCCCAAAATAAATTATAGATCAATTAAAGCCTAAATTTAAAACAAAAAAAATCTGGACCTTATAAAATTTTAATTTCAGTTCTTTTTTTATATTTTTAGCCCCGGATTTTTTCTTAAAAAATCTATAATAGGTAAATGGAAAATAAACTATTGGCATTTTTTTAATGATATAGCCTTTGAAGTTAATGAGATAATACCACAAAAATCAATTAGTTTTCTTTCGCAAGTTTTTGAAATCTTATGCAAAAAATTAAATGGAAATATCTGTGTTTTTTCAATATTTTTAAAATAAAAAATTACTTGTGTGATCAATAATATTAAATCTTTTACGATTTTTTACAAGCATATTAAAGTTTACAATAAATTAAAATTCTCTTTAAGTTAAATTTTTATTTTAAAAATCTCGTTCTAATTTTATTGATGCGAAATTTTCATATTTTATAAATTCTTAATTATGATATAATCTTATAATTAAATGTTTTTTTACCTAGTAAATAAATTTTTTACATCATTAAATAATTGACATGAATTTTTTGCTATTTTCTTCAAATAATATGTTTATATATTTTAAAAAAACAAATTTCAAAGACTTTGAAAATTTTTAGAATTAAAAATATATGAAAAATAAACATGAAATTTTTTTATCTCAAGATTCACGAAGATTTCAAAAAAATAAATAATAAATAATATACTGAAAATAAATTATTCGCCAACATTATAGGAATAAATGATAAATAATCAACTATAAAATCAAAAAAAAATATCCATTATATCCATCTCAAATCATTTATTTTATGTAAGAATCAATAAAAATTATAATTGTTGCTTTTTAATAAAAAGAAATTTGTTTTTAAAGTCCATTGAAAATTTTAAATTATAAATACAGAATTATTTTTATCATTTAACTCATATTATTTTTTTCTTAATGTTAATTCATATTAATAAAAATTAATTCATTCAAGAAAAAATAATCGAATTTCGCTTTAATAAATATTTAATGTATGATTATAGTTTTTTTTTTGCCCCACTTGAAATAATAACATAAAATTAAGTGAGAGTGTGTTTTATATAATACGTCTTATTTAATATAACATATAAAAAGTTTATCAACTATTTTTTTCTAAAATAAAAATTTATTTAATTGCCTCTTTATTATTATAAAATTAAAAATATTATTTATTCTCATTATAAATTATTTATGAAATATTATAATATTATCTTTTTTAAAAAAAATTAATTATGGAAAATCTAGAAATCTGGTGTTTATTTTGACATTCTTCCTCGGATTCTTACAAATAAATTAAATATTTTGTTTTAATATTTTTGTTTTATAATATTATTAATTTTATAAATATAAATTTCTCGAATTTTCAAAATGGGTTTTATTATAATTTATATAAAAAATTGAGATAAAACCCCCCTTTATTGATTCGTGGAATTTCCATTATATCAATAGTTAGGATTTTTTTAATATTATTAGCATATAACATTTCACATTAATAATGAATTAATTAATATCATGAAAAATCTAGATAATATCATAAGAAATTAAAATTATCTTCTTTAGAAATATTTTTATAAATAATATTTCAATTTATATCCCTTATAATCCATTAAAATATAGAGTTTGGAGATAAAATTTTTCTAATAACTGCATATTTTTCACTATTATTTTTAATTAATTTAAAACAAAATCTAAAAATAAAAATTATTCGAAATTCTTATAAATTAAAAAATATTTTAATCTCTTATTAAGTGAAATCTAAGATGTTAATATTAATAGTTTTATAAGTTAATCACTTTTATAAAAATAATTATGGTATTATAATATATACGTATCTTAAAAAATCAAATAATAATAATTTTTTATTTTTCAAGATGTTTTATAGTTTTTAGAATAGCCAGAACGCTTCGAAAAAATATCCATAAAAAAAATTATCCTTAAAAAATACTAAATACCTTATTTTTTGATAATTTATTAAATTTATTTATTGATTTTTTTAACAGAAAGATAATATAATTGATGAAATTATTATCTAGTGCGAATTATTTATCGAAAATAAATGGGTATTCGGAAATTAAATTTTATGTATCAAATAAAACCAAAAATTTAATGTTTATTGATATAAATACATGTGTTTTTAATACTGAATTTTGCATTTTTTTTTGCATGAGGTGATTTATATTGATGAATATGGGGTTTTTTCGAAGATCCAAAATAAATTTATTATATCTAGATTTATCAATATAAGGCGATTTTATTAAAATTATTCAGATTTGATTCGAATTATGCATGTGTCATGATTAGATTTGATCTCCGCGTATATTTGTTCTTCGACTCGTGGAATTGATCTTTTTGTGGATATATTGATCCCTATTTAGATTTAAATCTCAGGTATATTGGTTATATTTAATTGAATTAATTTTTGAATGACCAAATATTTTTTCGGAAAAAATAACACATTTCAACAATAAAAAAATTATGCTTAGTTTTTAATAATAATAACAAAAAGAATAAGAATTCAAAAATTGGATTCTAAATTTCTTTCAAGGTGACTTTTTTTATAAAAGAAAAAAAAAAGATATAAAACAGTATAAAACTAATAGCACGAGTCTCTACTAATTATATTCAATATATATATATATATATTATTCTGATATCAAGGGTTTTTTTATAGAGAAGGTAAGGGCTACTTACATACTCATAATATTTATAATATTTTTATCACTTATGAACTATTTATTTCGGCTTAAATAAAACTTTCTTTTATGAGAAAACACATTTAAAGAATTATTGGATTTATATACAGACAGTAGAAAGCGCCGAACAAGTTACTTTACGCGTAACAAAAAATGATCATTTTACCGGTAGCAGTCATAAAGAGATAACAGTAACCTGCTTGTTAAAAGATATTTGATGTTTATCGGTTATTTTTTTTACAATAAACTTATCAGCTTTAAAAATGTGATAAAAAAAAATGTAAACTCTCAATCCCCCTTTCCAAACAAAAATATTGTTTTTTTATTTTTTATTTTAATTTCATTTCCACTAAAAGCTTGAATCATTTCTTTCATCTTATTTTTAGAACCGAATAAAGAAGCTATTTAATAAGAAAAATAAACCAAATTTTTATGTAAGCAGTAAAAAACTATTTTTTTTTAAATTTTAATTTTACCTAATTTTATTTAAAAAAATCATTATTATTTCAGTTTAATACGTCATTTGAATGAAGATTTCAAATTTGAATCTTAACTAGTAAAATATGATTATGTGATATATATTTTGTAGTCATGGATGAATACAGAGTTCATGTTTAAGACTGTATTTCCAAGATTAATTTGGGTCAAAATCTTAAAAATTTATAAAAGCCGGAAATTTCTGAATGCAATAAAGCACTATCCTATTAGGAACCCGATTTATCCAAAAATTAAAATTAAAATTTTCAAAGGAGTTTTTTTAAAAAAAAAATGGCACTTTTTTTTATGTTCTTTCCTCTGGGAAACATCTTACAAAAATAAAAATAGAAATATTTCAACCCTATACTCTGTATAAATTATAGATTAGGAAATTTTTGAGCATTAAAAATTAGAAAAGTGTTTCCACAATATAAAAGTTCCAAAAAAGATATTCTCAGATGTTTTGCTATTGTCTGCCTGAAAATTCTCAAAATATAAACCACATAATTAAATAAATTTGAGTTACGGTTTTATCAGAAATTTTATTTTAGAGTATATAAGTCGAATCTGTTGAAATAAGAACCTCACCAAGTAGATGATTAAAGCGGATATTTCATTAAGCGTAACATTTTAGCCAAATTAACTTGATTGAGTCTCTAAAACCAAAATATTCCGAGGGTGTGTTAGAATCTGTTAATTTTTTTATTTATACTTTCTATATTATCTTGAAAAATTACCCAGAGCTAAAATTAAAGAGAGTTTTCCAACTCAAAATACATTGGAATATTAAATTCCCTAACTGTTGAAGCTCCAGACATCCAAAAACAAATGAAGTGGTTAAAAAGGCACATTAATTGTAAATGATAAACCAAAAGGGCTATTAAAACATACTGGAATCAAGAAATGGAATAGATACTCATTACAATATAATATAATCATATTTAAATCTATTTTTTATTTCCGTACTGCTCAAAGATTATGAATTTTACGGAAATTATTGTGGTTAATTTATCTTTTTAAATGGTTGTGTAAACGTGAAACTAATGTAAAAAAATCAGATTTATGTTAAGAAAACCTTGGTTTGGTTATATTACCAAGTTTTCTGTTGTAAATAAATTCGTAATAATTTCATAAATTTGTATCAAAAAAATATATATATATAATTATAGCTGCTGTGAATAATACTGCAAGTAAATATTGCGAATCATCCAGAAAAATTTTCACAGTCCAACACCTATCTGAAACATGTGTATTATTTATAAGTCAATATCATGATCTAGATTAATTTGATATAAAATATGACAATTATGGCAAAGAAATCCATCAGATGAAATTTCTATCAGAAGCGAACACAATTTTACTTGAATCAAGGGAAACAGTAATAAATCTAAAGCCAAAATGGCGAAGTCTAACAACGAAAGGATATCTGATCATAAAATTGGTGATAAAAATAGGATAAAAATATCTAAAGATGGACAAATCAGATGGCAGATAATTTTATATTTGATACTATTGTAGATAAAAAAGGGAGATAGCTATTTATATGTATTTAATTCGGGATTCTTGTCAAGAGAATTAAAGAAAAAAGAATAAAAAAGCTTATTACCAGTGAATTGATTGAATTATGAGACGAAAATGTTTCAATTAAAAACGCACTTAAGAAAGCAATAAGGGGGAATAAAAGAATATTAATTAAATTTTTGTGCGAAGGAAGTTAAAAAAAAGTGGATTAAAGTGTGTATATAATAATAAAAATTTATCTTGTTTATTCATCCATATTATGACCACACATATATAAATATATCATAAAATAGCTCTGTAGTTAGCAAAAAGAAAAAGATATTAAATGAATATTTGAAACCACTATTCAAATTACGTATTAAACTGAAATAATAATGATTTTTTTAAATAAAATTAGGTAAAATTAAAATTTAAAAAAAAATAGTTTTTTACTGCTTACATAAAAATTTGGTTTATTTTTCTTATTAAATAGCTTCTTTATTCGGTTCTAAAAATAAGATGAAAGAAATGATTCAAGCTTTTAGTGGAAATGAAATTAAAATAAAAAATAAAAAAACAATATTTTTGTTTGGAAAGGGGGATTGAGAGTTTACATTTTTTTTTATCACATTTTTAAAGCTGATAAGTTTATTGTAAAAAAAATAACCGATAAACATCAAATATCTTTTAACAAGCAGGTTACTGTTATCTCTTTATGACTGCTACCGGTAAAATGATCATTTTTTGTTACGCGTAAAGTAACTTGTTCGGCGCTTTCTACTGTCTGTATATAAATCCAATAATTCTTTAAATGTGTTTTCTCATAAAAGAAAGTTTTATTTAAGCCGAAATAAATAGTTCATAAGTGATAAAAATATTATAAATATTATGAGTATGTAAGTAGCCCTTACCCTCTCTATAAAAAAACCTTGATATCAGAATAATATATATATGAGAGATTCTAAATAAAGTGAGAGTCTTTACTAGTAAGAGTTGCAAATTCCATTTTATTTATGATTTTAAGTTTGTAATATGAAGTATGCTATTGGTCGATTTTTTTGAGATCTTTTTTTAAAAAAAAATAAATTACCAGATTTATTTCTCGGTTTCCATATTTAGATCAAGATTTCGTTAATTGATAAGGAAAAATATTTGCAGAAATAGATTCTTGGGATGTTAAAAAAAAATTGGAATTTTGGTTTTCTTTAAATGAAAACTTAGTAAAAGATGGAACTCTTTTTTTGTCTCAAAAATCATTTGAATTTGAACCCTTTTTTTCTTCTCGATATCAATGTATTTTTAAATTTAAATAATATATAATGAATTTTTTTAAATAATCGTATCTATGACAATGAATCCACTGAATTTGGATTTGAAGATATTTCTAAAACAAAAAAAAGTCTAATTGTCAAAAAGCTTGACCAAGTAGCAGAATACATATCGAAAGGAGATAAAACAGCATTATATAGTTATTTTTTTAACAGATCAAAAATAGGAAAGGCGGTTTACAGGAGTGTTTCTAACGACTTTAAAAAAAATAAGATTTCTTAAAAATATATTAAATATACAAAATAGCTTGCCTAAATTTAAAAAGATAGATCCAATATCCTATATTTAGTTGCTTCGGTATACAAAAAAAATGATCTAAGAAATTTCGGCTTTTAATTTTCGAATAGACAACATAAAAAACCGAAGATTTTTTTGAGTCTGGTATTTTTGAATTTGGCTCCAAAAAAAAATCATCAAAAAAAAATTTTTTCGGCTTCGGAATCCGAAAAACTAAAAGAAATGGTAAAGAGGTATTTATTAGATAATTCAAGGATAAGCAATAACGTTTGCCTCATTAAGAATGTTGAAATTTTTTCATTTATAGTCCCGATTTATTATCTCAAAAGCACCAAGAATGGAATATATAAAGAAATTATCCGAGAAAATCAAGACTTGGAAATAAATCTAAGTTCATTCTATAAAATGTGACAAAAAAACTTTAAAAACACCATGAGAAAAACAGACATGTGTTCAATTTTCTATAAGGGCCAGAAAAGTATCAAAATTCTAAAAGGTATCGTTATAATTGAATCCAGTGAGCAGTATAAAAAATATGAATAAGAAATTAATATGTACGATGACCACAAAAGAATCAAGATCTTTATAAAAAAGCATACATCAGCTGTTGTAAACATATTCTAGAAAAGAATTGTATAATTATATTGGACTTTAAGAGGATTTTTTGGATAGGGGGCGGTTCAGTTGAAACTAGCACATCCTTCTATAAAAAATATCAAATTTCGAACTTGGGATTTTCTACTATATATCTTGGAAATGACGGCGCTTTTAAATATATATACGATAAATACATCTCTAAGATTCTTAGCCATGACTCAAAATATACGTCCAATTGCTCAATGGATATTATAAAAACCAGGTTTTACGATCGTATTGAAAAAGTGCACATATGGACCGATCCAGGCCCTAATTTTTGTTCATTAGAGTTTTTAAATTTTATTTAGGGAAATAAGACAAAAAACCGGAAAAACTTTTCACTAAACTATTTCGCTGTGTATCACGGTAAAAGTGTTATTGATGGACACTTTGGTGTTTTTCTTATAATATGTTTTTATTATCAAAAAATTTAATACTTTTTTTAAAAATTTAGGTACTCTTTCGAGATGATTGGATAGAGCTATTCTATAAAGAGAGATAAATACCATAGAAGAAATTATTGGAAATTTCTATGAAATATCAAGTGAAAAACAGACTACAACTCAAAATCTGTCGATTTTAGCTTTCAAATTTATTATGGTGGATCGCCGAGATCAAATCTTGAAAAAATGATATTGAAAATTTTTAAGTCATATCTGTCTTTTAGTATGGAATCAGGAAAATTATTTGGATCAGTAATAAGCAATGTTGTTATCCATAATTATTCAATTATGGATTTTAGAATTGATTTTAGAGTTTACAAACGGGTTATTAAGTATATAATCGAGCAAGAAATCCAAAATGAATACGAAATAAAATCTGTAATGGGGAAAATTTCTCAATCAAATCAGATCAAAATAATTGAATTAATTAGAAATTCACAGCAGGAAATTTCCGAAGATGATCAATAATCTGAATTAATACCTAGATAAATTAGTTTTTTCTGTTAAATATGCTACTTTAAATCATTTTTTTATTTTAAAATTTGAGTTGGGATTGTTATGCATTTGGACTATAGATGGATCATGATGCGTGTTTCACTGCGTATTGAAAAATTCAACTTTAAGATTAATTAAACTTGTAATTTTTTTTGTTTTTTTCATCATTTTTTTATTTTTTACAGACTTAAAAGGTGTGTGATGATTTATAAAGAGCGATAAATTTGTATGAAATGTAGATTTGATATATATTTTGGCGGAATTATCATTGATGAAGATATAGTGGTAGATAAAAAATGGTTTTGGGGCCTTACTACTTCTCCCAAAAATCAATTGTATATTTTTCACCATTTTTTATGCTTTAGCATAACAATTAAAATCACACATTCATTTAAATTATTTTCTTTTTATTTTTCAATAATACCCTTTTTGAAAAGATAAAAAATATTGAAGTCTGAAAAAAATAGTCTATAATTATTTTAATATTTTCCTAACTATTTTTGTCAACATTAAGAAGACTTTTTCGGCATATCTTCAGCACTAACTATTCACTTTTAGAAAAAAAACTCCTCATTTTTAACTTTTTGTATTTTTTTA
>LSSL01000180.1:0-13871 GCA_001953115.1 Smittium mucronatum | reverse complement strand
CTCCTCATTTTTAACTTTTTGTATTTTTTTATAGCATGTATAAAAATTAGGTGTAGCGAATAAATGACAGAGAATATGGTACTCAGTATTCAGATATTAACTAGATTTTCGAAATTTTATAAATAAAAATGATAAATTAACCTGAATTTTTAATATTTCATAGTACCAATTTGAAAAAAAGTGATAGTTTTAGCGTTAATATGAATTAAAAAACAAAATATTTTATCAAGGCACAATATGATTCAGTTTATTTAAAAAAATTTTGTAAAAAAATTCATCTTTATTCTTAATAAATAAATACTATATACTCAATTCAAAAAAAGTATATTTTTAGTAAATTTTTTAGAAAAAAAGCAAAATTCAAATTCAAATCGTGCACATATTATTTTTTATTTTATTTCAAACTAAGAATTAATATTAACTACAATGATAAGTGATAAAAATAGTCGTTATTTTTTAATTTCTATATTTTTGAAAATTTTTAAATTGACATTTTTTAAACAAAATCTTAAGATTGAAATAGAATTCGATATAATTTTTAAAGAAATGATTGTGTAGTCTCTTATAATTTTCTTAATCTTTTATTAAATCGTTATTAAAGTTTGTATTCGGTCATTGGAAGTCGTAATTGGGATACTGCAAGATTAAGGAACCTATTTTCACTTAATTATATCATAATCAAAATATACCACCACCACCCCCCACCACAACCACAACAACCACCATTTTTTTTTTAAAGAATTTAGTTTTTGTTTTTCTGAATCCTCCCTCGAAATCATTAGCTATTAAATCATGTACCTCTGGCTATAACTTGAAACTGTTAAAAAAACAAAATTAAAAACATGTACTTGATCTGTTTTGATGTTTTAATTTCATTTGTTTCTTACAGCCAATAATTTTAAAATATTTACATATAAATGATTTAAATCAATTCTGAGCCAACTGTAATGATGAATGAAATTTATTTACAAATTGAATACAATTTTATAGGTTATATACTCAAAGTTCAAAAATATTAACGCATTATGTATTAGTATGAAAATAAACGCATTTAAGGTAGTATCTTGTACTAGTATCTTAGGATACCCTTCTCAAAAATGCGCCCTATTTTTAGTGGGGGGGCCCTTTTTTTGGGAATGCAGGTTTCTAAGTTCCCTATAAACATACTATTGCTGTTACACATGTAGATAACTTGGATATCGATTTCTGTGGTATTTTTCAAGTTATTTGCGTTTAATGTACCCATGGATTATATTGGCCAATGGGAAAATCATAGATTGTATTTTATTGGATATTTTTTTTTAATTTGATCATTAAAAAATATCAAATAAATCCCATAAACAATAAATTGATTCCTATTTAAGTCAAGCGTTCTTTGAATTCACCCAATTAAAATTAATTAAAAAATTGTCCTATAGTTATTATTAAAACTAGCATCTCATTTTTTAAAAAATCTCCCATATATATACAATGAATATAATTAGTAGAAACTCGTGCTTTTAGTTTTATACTGCTTTATATCTTTTTTTTTTCTTTTATAAAAAAAGTCGCCTTGAAAGAAATTTGAATCCAATTTTTGAATTCTTATTCTTTTTTTTATTATTATTAAAAACTAAGCATAATTTTTTTATTGTTGAAATGTGTTATTTTTTCCGAAAAAATATTTGGTCATTCAAAAATTAATTTAATTAAATATAACCAATATACCTGAGATTTAAATCTAAATAGGGATCAATATATCCACAAAAAGATCAATTCCACGAGTCGAAGAACAAATATACGCGGAGATCAAATCTAATCATGACACATGCATAATTCGAATCAAATCTGAATAATTTTAATAAAATCGCTTTATATTGATAAATCTAGATATAATAAATTTATTTTGGATCTTCGAAAAAGCCCCATATTCATCAATATAAATCACCTCATGCAAAAAAAAAGGCAAAATTCAGTATTAAAGACACATATATTTATATCAATAAACATTAAATTTTTGATTTTATTTGATACATAAAATTTAATTTGAGAATACTCATTTATTTTTGATGAAAATTGGGCCCGTCGAGTACAAGTTCTCTCTGTCAAATTTTTGAATTGGAATTTATTTATTTGGCCTAATTGGATTACAATATTGTAAAAATAAAAATGTATATAAAAAACCACTTCTTTTCTTATTCGGATAACACATTACTTTTTATTCCTATGATTGAGTCTAGAGTTATTTTTTTCTAATTTAGGAAGTGATAATCATATTTCACTTTATAAATAAACCTCTTCTTATTCTGTCTAGAGAATATATATGATTTAATGAAAAATCTTGTCAAATATATTGTTCTAGAGAACCAATCGGTTATTATTTAGATTTTTTATTTGGTTTATGAGGCGATATAAGGATAAACCTTCTAAATATTGAAATGGATTTCTTATGGTAAAATGGAGGTTTTCCGCAAAAACTGGAAAAAATACATGAAGCCCCGAAAATTCCATTAATTCTGTAAAATAGAGCTTGATATATTTTTTATAGCCATTTCTGTCCCGAATTTCGAGAAAATTCCGCTAAAAATTATTTACAGGATTCATTGGTCAGTTTTTTTTATTTAATTCATTCATTCTCATTTCCAAAAAACGAACTTAAAATCTTTATTCTATTTCGAGACCCAAGAATATTTTGAAGATATTTTTTTTTGCTAAGTATCATTTTTTTATTTTATGGTTATCTAGGCTTTCCAAATTATAAATAATTATAGTAAACTGTATGTTTTATATATAAGATAGAGATCTCTATAATTTAACCACTTGTCCTAAAAGATAAAAATGAGACATATATATTCGATTTAATCTTCGTGAAACGAATAAAGATTCACTTCTATAGAACATTATTGTCAATCTATTATAGACGAAGTTAATTTTTAGCTAATTGAAAAAATATAGCCTATGTTTTTGTTTCAAAAATTTTTTTGAGTAATTTTCCCGAAATTTGCGGACAGAGATGGCTATAAAAAATATGTTCTATTCTTATTTTCCAGAATTCGCGGAATTTTCCAGATTTTGTCTACCAATTAACGCCAACCCTTATGATATTGCCTTGGTTATCTAAAAATTTAACGTTGTTAATTTATAATTTTGAAAAATGATTTAGCACGTGCTTCCATGGCGCAATTGGTTAGCGCGTCTGACTGTTAATCAGGAGGTTCCTAGTTCAAGCCTAGGTGGGAGCGTCGGTCTTATGGTCTAACGGTCATGACATTGGACTTTGAATCCAGTAGCCCGAGTTCGACTCTCGGTAAGACCTTTTTTTCTAATTATAAATAATTTGGTGACATCAATTATATTTATCCTTTCGGGAAATAGTCATCTATATTCCATTAAGTTAAATTTAAAACTCATACTTCAGGGTTTGTCCTAATATAATACATTTTAGCTTTAAAAATTTAATTTATATGAATTTTAAAATCAAAAGAAAACATATAAGCTGAATTAAAGATTTCTTGGTAATTATAAAGTAAATATATATATTAAGCTTCATAATTAAATCTATGTAACAGATTAAGTAATAAAAAAATTCTATTCAGATATATATCAGTAAATTTGAAATATTAAACATACTAAATTAAAAATTGAACTATTTAATGTTTTACAAGGCATACTTTCGAGCAAAATTTATATCAAAACCATTCTAATTCTGGAAAAAAATTAAAAAGCTAGTACAAAAGTAAAATATCGTTTCATTGGATATATTAAGTTACAAGAAAAAGAAAAAAAATGTTTAAATGGAAAAATGAACCTATTTCTATATTTTTAAAATTACAAAAAAATAAAGAAGTTCCTATTTGAGAAATCTGATATAAAAAATTTAATATTTTTAAGTGAGTAGCTCTCCTCCATCCGCTTTATCTAAAAATTCGTTTTTTTCGAAAAAAATTAAACTTATTTTTAAATGAAAATTCACATTATATAATAGATCTTTTTTTTTTAAAAAAAGAAAAATTATTCTTTATAATTATCATTTTTCATATAATCATATTAAATAAACAAATTATTGATACTTTGGGATATTATTTGCATTTTTACATGTTTTTATACATATTAAGTATTCAATATTCTTCGTATAGAAATACAAATTCTAAATCTTTGCATTTTGTGAACTGTTTATTAAAAATAAATATTATTTTCTGAAATATAGTCTCAGAATTTTCATTTTGAAAGAATCGATATCAATTTCCAGCCTAATTATTCATACATATGTTTTAAAAATATTAATAAAAAAATTTCTTAGCTCTCTTTTTCTAAAGTTATAACATATATACCATATCATTAGTACATTAAATAGCATATATTATTAACTGTAACCATTGTCAATCATTTTACCACAGAAAGTTTTTGTCTTAAAATTTAAACTGTTTAAAAACATACTAAAGTTTAAAAATATGTACTTTAAATTTTTTTTATGTTATTCAAAAGTGTATAAAATATGATAAAAAAATAAAAAAATTCCTAAAACTCATAAAAAATAATTTTTATGGATTGTATTGAATTTTATGTAACCTATATATTATTTGGATTCGAATAGATTAATTTTTTATAATTTTTAACTTTTAATTATAATTTTTTCTTGTTTTGGATTGCTCAGTGTTCTACTTGATTACAAAAAATAAATATTATTTCATATATATAATAAGACATTATTAAAATAAATATCTTAAAAGGGGGTTTTCCTCAATCAGAAAAGTCCCTAACTTTTTATAGATGATAATTTTTCTATTTTTATAAAGGGTTAGGGTCTAATCTGGGACTTATAAAACGATTCAATTATTGATTTAAATTAATTAACCCGAATTTTAGAACTTATTTAATTGGATGAAACCTCTTTCATAATGAAAAAACCATATAAAGTGCACTGATCTAACTGAAAACTCATCTATATTTTTCCCTGGTTCATTACAGAAGGTATTAACATATAATACACTCTACACTTTTAAAAAAATCAATGTTATTTTTTAAAAATTGGGATATTCCTAAATATATTAGTAGTTTTTTTATTATCTCAGGAACTTTAAATCAGATTAGGTAAAAATATTAATTAAATTTGATAGATCAATATAATGAATAGCTGAGTTAGCAAAACATCACATTCTAGTTACTTCTAATTAGACATTTTTCCCAGTTGGGTCAGCAAAAAAGATATGTTAATCTAAATGGATTTTTATAAGTGAACTTATAAATTTCCAATAATTCTTAATTAAAACTTTCAGAAAACCCATGATGAGACCCCCCCCCCACTTTATTATACCAATTTGCTACATTTATTGTTCACAATTGATAGAGTTTCGAGTCTCTCTCAAAAAACTTATCAATTAAGAACTAAAATTTTTTGTACAATAATTATTTTAGGAGGCTTAGGGTTGAAATAAAGAAAAAAAAAGAAAAATTAATACATTATTGTGGATAAAACAAGTGCCTTAAATGATGAAAATATAAAAGATAACACATAATATCAGATTCATATGATTTAAATTAATAAGCTTTAATCCTAAAAACTGAAACATAAACAACCAATATGTAGATATAATTACCATTTTCAGGCCGAATTAAGATATAAAAGTCTTAAATTTAATGATAAATTTAAGTTATTCGATTATATTACATTATTCTCTAGAGAGAGGAAATATTAAGTGTTACCATTTTTATTGGGTAAATAAAAACAGAAATTCACAAGTCAATAAAATTTTAGTGAACTAATGAAAAATTTTAATTATCTAAATAGTGAATTACGTATATATGAATACTTATCATCTTTTCTTTCGCAAAGGCAATCTATCAGCTTAATTTTTTTCTTTTATAAAGAAAAAGTCAAATTAAATGCTTGAAGATACTGACTCCAAGCTTAACTAGCTTACCGCCTTGTTAAAGCAACTTTTACGCAAAATAGAACTGCAAATCGTATAGGAAGACCATTTTTCAACTACGAAAACCCCAGAAACAGATCTCCAGGTTTATCCTTAGCTCATCGAAGCTCTCCCTTCAATAAAAAAAGACTTTTTCCGCACACCACTGACAGAAGAAGAACGAAAGGACGCCGTTTACAAATGCCCTAAGACTAGTTTCATGAAATACCAGACACAGCCACTAAAAGTCTCAAAATAAGCAGTAATGAGGAAGGTGGACACTAATCTAAATGGTGTTCAAATCGCCTTAGCACAGGCTCCATGACTAATTGGTCGATTATTACGTGCACCTTAGGATCCAGGAAAATCAGTATTCACAGTAGATGATCCACATTCTCTGTTCGCGAACACCATGCAGATACTATTATCCGACATTCCCGAAACTGTAACTCAAGGAAGATAGGAAAGCCTCCATAAAGAGTTGGACTTACCTGGGAAACCAAAGCAGCTTTTATAACCCGATACTAAGTATTTGATGGATCAGGAAAGACTCGATGCGTAGTTGGCAAGC
Organism: Smittium mucronatum; assembly: GCA_001953115.1. Lineage (NCBI taxonomy): Eukaryota > Fungi > Kickxellomycota > Harpellomycetes > Harpellales > Legeriomycetaceae > Smittium > Smittium mucronatum. The sequence continues at coordinate 7,412 of LSSL01000180.1, read as the reverse complement.
AAGAAGTCCGAGAAGAGGTCCATAATTTGGAAACTCTTTCAAGGACGCCAGAAAGTCGGTACTCAAGGCATTGCCTTCAGAAAGCCTGAGACGGCGCAGAATTTCGAAGATGCAATTCCGTATATCACCACAAACAACCACCCGCAGACACCAAATTTTCGCGGGCGATGGCGAGGCTGGGGAAGAGAATACCAGTAGGAATCCATTCAGGTCCCCCAGTATGAGGGCGTCTCTCAATGTTCCGATCTGCATGGAACAAACTCACAAACAACAAGTGGGTCCGGAGCATCGTCGAGAAAGGACTACCCCTCGCGCTGCGGCATGCGGAACCACTGCTGCTGAAGTTGCATCCACAAAATCACAAGAATAAGATCTCCAAAGATGCCCACAGAATCTTGATGGAAGAGGTGGCAACGTTGCTAGCCAAGAACGTCATAGAAGAAGCAAAATTCAGAGAACCAGGGGTTTATAGTCATATTTTAGTAATCCCAAAGAAGTTAGGAGGACTCAGACCTGTCTTATACCTGAGGAAATTGAAAAAACACGTAGAGGAACGCAACTTCAAGATGGAGTCGCTATCATCCATCTGCAAGCTGAAACGCAGAAAGGATTACATTTCTTCACTGGATCCGAAAGATGCATTCATGCACATCCTAATCCACAGGTCTTGCAATAAGTACTTGTGCTTTTATTGGAACGGTTTAGCATACCAGTTTAAGGTACTTCTTTTTGGTCTATTTCTCAGCCCTTCGCGTTTACCATTGGGCTCCGGCCGATATTGACATGGGCTAGAGCACTCAGCATACGAATATCAGCCTACCTGGACGATATAATAATCATTGGAGAATCGAAGGAAATTTTCGAACGGAATACAGATCTAGTTTTTGAGTAACTAACTGAAATCGGGTACAAGATCAAGATGAAGAAGTCAATAAAGACTCCATTTCAATAGATAACACATCTTGGAATGATCATAAACTCCGGAAACATGAGCCTCAAGGCTCCATCATCCAAGGTCAGGGGCCTACTCTGAGAAGTTACGAAGCTTTTGAAAGCTAGCCAGACGACTTCGATATGCCTGTAGAGCTTCATCGGCAAAACACAGGCCATTTCAGTAGCCCTAATACCTGGGATATTATTCTGAGACTACAATTAGACCTTAAGAATGTTTCCCTGTCTGAATCAAAGACATGGACGTCGGCAGTGAAACTGAAAAAGCCTGTCATACAGAATATCAAATTCTGGAAGGACAAACTAACAACATTGAATGGAAAATCGTTCCTCCCAGAGATCACGGGTCTGGAGATCTTTACAGATGCCAGCGACAAAGCTTGGGGGATAGATGTGGGATCCCTCTTTTACTCCGGTTTGTGAACTCCATCAGAGGCGTTGATGCATATGAACTCCAAGGAATTATTAACAATATTATTTGCACTCCGACTCCGAATTATTGTTGGTCGCTCTGTGTTGGTGTATTCCGATAATACCACAACAGTGGCATACTTGAGGAAATCTGGAGGGACTAATTCTTCCAAATTACTAGATATTTCAGAGAAAATATGGTATCACTGCCTGAGGAAGAATACACGACCTCAGGTAGCTTACGTTTCCTCAATAACAAGCCCAGCAGACGCAACCAGCAGACTAACTGCGCAGAAAGAGTGGTCACTATCTAAACAGGCGTTTTTAATACTGAAATTCCTGTACGGGGCACATGAAGTAGAAATTTTCGCCTCGAAGCAGAACAGGAAAACCGAAAACTACTACAGCTGATTCCCATACCCACATTCAGTAGGTTAGAATTCCTTGAAGGCTAATTTGTTGAAGTGGAGAAATCCTTACTGCTGCCACACGTGGAACCTGATTTTGCAGGTAATACAGAAGATGAGACGAGAGAGATTGACAGTGACGCTAGTCACACGACTATGGAATTCAGCGATCTGGTTTCCATACCTGCAGAAGCTCTCCATCTCCAAACCATTATTATTAATATCAACGACTGTAGTACCAGATCCTAAAAGTGGAAAATATCCGCTTCTGAAAAACAAGAAATGGTGTCTAATGGCATGGAGACTCAGCGGCATGTCCTTAAGAGCCAAGGTCTCTCAGATCTCGACATTGAATTTTCAATTCCAAAGAATGATGTAGAAAGCGTAGATCTAGATACTATGCCAAAACCAGCGCTTTCTAGACTGGATCACATCAAACAAAATCAAATCTGTCATTTCTGTGGCCCAGATAGTAAATTAACCTGCCGAGGTATATATAAGCTGGAAACTTAAGATTAGTACGGTAAGTGTATATAAAAGTGCAATACTGATGCTAGTGGATGATCCAGAAGAATTAGATAGCCAAAAATAATTTAAAGAATTCTTTACAGAACTGGATGAAACTTCACTAAGAGCATTTGTAAAACCGGACATCGATATAACTCCGGTTATACTTTGCATTAAGATTTGGGGTCCAACAGATGGTTTAAACGATAAAGAACTACCACCAACGTATTCTGGTTTCTAGCAGTCACAGGATTCCTCAGAGCCTCCGACATACACTGGATCGACGATTAAAGATCCAGGATTTTACAAGGTACACTACATCTTGTTATAATAGCCCCTGAGGAAAAATGGGGAAGACGTTGTATTGAAAGACCATGTCAAATAAGTAGACATTCAGAGTGAATACTATGCCCCGTACACTCTCATGAGATATAAAAGAGTATAATCACCAACTTCCCGTACCCTACACCGTACGTTAATAACAGTTCGCTGATTGTCAACAGTCTGCTTAGATATTTAAAGGACAATACTAAATCTTTGACTTTAGATATTATCACACGATAAATACACTCAATTTCGGATCTTATTATCAGACCACCGAACACTCCTATCCCCAAGGCTCATGCTATCGGTGCCACAATTGCATCCACAGCGGATATATGCGCAGAAGACATAGTGACACACGCATTTTGGTCAAATTATACGATGTTTGACTCATATTATCGATTATCGAGAGGGACAAATTCCAAATTTACTGAATCGATATTACCTTTTGAGAAACTTAATATGTCTCCTCTCTTAGAATAATATGAAATAATCGAGCTCGTAGAGCTCGATTATTTCCAACACAATCTTTTTAAAAAAAGAAATTAATAAATTCAAAAAAGTGGTTTCATTTCAATACATTCATTAGCCTTATGTATTTATAAATCTTCCTATTATTTCGGGAACTATTTCATCTGAGCAATGGCTAACTTAATCTTTTGTAAAAGTTGATTATTGGATATCACCTATTTTTTTTTGTAAACCCGATTCCTTTCTTGATGTTTTTTTCTACTTTTTCGATTTCTTTCAATAGAATTAGAACATATCTTACTATTTTTCTTAAATATAGCATGTAATTTCAGAGCATGAAGAGACACTTCAAAGATAATTTTAAATACCCACTAAATATTCATGCTATCTAGGATTAAAACATCAATTCTTTCTCTATATAATTAAAATCAGCAAGTATGAAGATCTGATTGATAATTCCATGGTTTTTGTAGCTTTGGATTATAGAATGAATTTTAATTGGTAAATATCCCGATTTGATCATAAGTATTTGAAATATAAAAGATCAGAGAATTCTATTTGTTGGATCAAAAAAATGTCTAGTTATAAAAAAAAAAAAAAAGAAAACTTGGGTTTCCTCTAATTTAAAGTCACCTAAATAATTAGACATTTTTTTCTTTTATTGCTGCATTATATCGCAAAAATCATACCTTCTACAAAACTATATAGAAATGGACCCAAAAATCAAAAAAAGACCCGATGAAATTCAAATCCAAAAGTATAAGGATGCTAATACAATACCCAGTGAAAGGCTAGAGGCGTATAGCATGGAAAAATTGGGAAAGCCCACCAGCGATATATCGAAAAATCAACTGAAAAAACTAATTAAGGATATAAAATGGGATGATAATAAAGATTTGAGGTTGCAAATGAGAAAAAACAAGAGAGAAACTGTGAGAAAGCGCAAAGCCGAAAAAAAAGAATTAGGTATTTTTTTTATAAATTCTCGATTGTTAATTTTAGTTTTATAGGGCTCTTTTTTTATTCTTTTTAGAGCCTGAAGGTGATAACCTGAAAAGAAGTAGGAAAGCTCCCAAAGATCAGCAAACCAGTGGAATAACCATCCTTCTCGACATGTCTTTTGATTCCTTAATGCGTGACAATGTACAATTTTTAATTGTTTTGTTTCTTTGTAATTTCTTTCCTTATATTAAAATAGCCTTTAAATTAAAAAAAATGTATATTAACAGGAAATAACTTCAATATCTGGACAAGTCACAAGATGCTATAGCACAAACAAAACAAGCTCCAAATGCGTGAATTTATACGTAACAAAAATGGGTGATAAAGTGGGAACTAGGTTTATGAATTCCATTTCGGACCACGTTAATTGGAGTACCAAATACATACGCTTTCTAAAAACTGATGATTTCAAATCATATTTTACTAGAGGAGAAAAAAAACCCGATGACCCTGAGTCATTTAATTCGGAACCATCGATCTTTTCCGAAAAAATATTAACCAACCTAGCTGCTGAAAGATCTGAAATGGGAATTCCCAAAGATTCTGAAGGAGAAACTACTGAAGCTTCGGAAGAATCTACAAAAAAATCAATGGAATATCAAGATCCAAGTTCGAATGACTACGAAAACACCGATGGTAGTTACTCAGTCTCTCAATTAGTTTATCTCACAGCTGATTCTGAAAATGAGATAGCCGAACTCGATCAGAAAAAAGTGTACATCATTGGTGGAATAGTCGATAAAAATAGATACCCAGTAATATTTTATTATATTTTCAGAATTTCAGTTTTAGCAGAACGAATAACTTGATTATTTTTTATTTTAGAGATTAACTCTTGACAAAGCCAAAAAGCTTGGGATTCCTACTGCTAGATTGCCAATTGGAAGCTTTCTCAAATTATCTACAAGGAAGGTTTTAACAGTAAATCATGGTAAGCTCAAGCCTCTAGATAATTATTTTTTCAAGTTAACTTTTGATTATTTTCGTTTAGTGTTTGAAATTCTGCTGGAATTTATCGACTCTGGAGACTGGGAAGCTTCATTTAATAAGATCATCCCTCAACGAAAGTTTAAGGAACAATAAAAGCACAAACAATACGTTTTTTCTCTAAATAAGTGATGCATAGAACTATAAGTACGTTTAATAAAACTGATTTTGAAAGGATATTTTAGGAGTTTATTCTCTATGCCGTTTGCTTTTTTTAATCTTGGGATTATCGGATTCATATCTATCCAATTTACGTCTATCACTCTTTTTTGAGGATGATTTCGACCGTTTCGATTTAGAATCTTTTTCATGTTCTTTGGACTTAATAGATCCAAAAAACCCACGACCTTTATTCTCAAAAGCCTCAGAGTTAGTTTTTTCGTAATCCTAATTTTATGTTTGATATTTAAATTATTAATAAAACCTATAAGATTCTGATAATCATATAAATGTTAAAATAATAGCTAAAAAATTACAGACCTTCAAAGAAGAATTAACATAAGAATCGGTGAATCGATTCCCATTACTAGAGGTATCACTTCTGGCTTTTTGGGCAGATTTTACAGCATTTCTGTGAATTTTTATTGCATCTAATGGGTCGCATAGAGAGTAACTTACACTTGCCCTATTCGAAAATAAAGGGTCTTCATAGCTACTTTCATTATTTTTTGAGACCCCTTTATTACTTTGAGGTTTAGAATCCGATGTTTTTGATAAATTTGAATATCTACTTCTTTGGTACCAATTTGAGGAAGAATATTCGCCACCCAATTTCACATGAGGAATTAGCCGATTCTTATTTTCCTGATCGATTTTATCTGATTTATAGCCACTATTTGGGATTCTCTTAACTTTTGAATTGTCCTCAAACTCTTGCCAAAAATTGATATGCTTGTTGGGTGGTCTTTCATTAATATTTTTTCGGGGATTAGAGTTTAGATTAATAGAACCTTTAGTCCCCGAAATGACTCTCTTTGAAAGAGAATTTTCAGAAAAATCAGTAACTGCAGGAATTTTTGGCTCCTCTATAGCAAAAGTGGAATTCGGGGGTGAAACCTCTCCATTTGCCCGACTTCTTAAGACACTTAATCGGTAAGCTCTATCGGTTTCCAGCTGTTTCTCCTTTTTTAAGTCTAAATCTTGATTAAATTTTTTCTCATCTTGTAAAACCCTCTCTCGGTTATCTAGATTATAGACATGCCAGCTAAAATTTTGAAAAATTACGAATTCAAATATGTTGAGCTGATATCAACTGTTGGTGAAAGTTTATTTGTACGAGTTCTAGAAATAAAGAAAATGAACAAGCTATTAAAATATCGGGCTTACCTCTTCTTTGGCAATATATTTAATTTCCCCATAGCTCAATGATTGTATATTCCAGAGTTTAAACAATACTTTTTAAATTCAAGAACCATTATTGCTAATAGCCCCTCGCTACATTGACCCAACTTATATTTTAAGACTTTTTCTCAACTATTAACCTAGTCAACGTATCCAATAACCACATGCGAAATTATTGAATTCCAATTTAGCGAATAAAATTTAAATAAACATATTCTTCAATAGAAAAATTATCGCAATAAAGTATATTTAACGTATTAATTACCCGAAAAAACTGATTTTCGAGTTGTTTTGAATTTATTGGTCTAAAAAATTATTTTATCAACTTAATTCGTTTCTAGAGATTAATTAAACAAATTCGTGTTTTCTTTATTAATTTCTGATTCCATTTCGGAAAAACTGGATATTAAAATCAAAAACTTTCTTCCATTAATTCCCCATGGTTTTTATTAAAAATCTAGGCTTTATGAACAGACTCAGTTTTTATGAACAGACTCAGTTTTTATGAACAGACTCAGTTTTTATGAACAGACTCAGTTTTTATGAACAAACTCAGTTTTTATGAACAGACTCAGTTTTTATGAACAAACTCAGTTTTTATGAACAGACTCAGTTTTTATGAACAATCTCAGTTTTTATGAAATTGATGCTTATTTTCGAATTAAAATAGAAAAAGATATTTAATTCGTCAAAATCTTTACAATCCAGCCAATAAGCATTAATAATCCAAATAATATGATCCTTTATGAGCCCTTTAACAACTAGACTGCATAATTATGTAATCATTAGTATCTAAAGTTTATCCTGCTTTGGTTCACTTTTACAAGGTTTTCCAAATCAATATAATCTTTATTTCAAACCAATTGAATATCTTTTTCTGAAAAATAACCTTTTTTCCAAACCAATTGAACCTTTTTTTCATAATAACAGAACTTTTTTTTCATTCCAATAAAGCCTTTTTTTCATAACAATAGAGCTTTTTTTTCATAACAATAGAACCTTTTTTTCATA
>LSSL01000178.1:2236-17678 GCA_001953115.1 Smittium mucronatum | reverse complement strand
TTTTAAAAATATACTATAAAACTATAGGGAAAATACTATATAACAATGGGATTTACAACGTAAGACAATGGAATATAGCTTGTTCGTGTTTTCTGCTTCGTTTTTTCAAAAAAGGCTAAGGGAAGCAAAGGCGGTGTTCGGTGGAGTGCCGTTTTTTGTTATTTAGTACACTTGGTCTGGTATCTTAGTACCAAGTGTCCACTTTTGAGGTTTAATGTTTTGATGTTTACTTTTATGGTTTTAAAACATTCAAATTTTAAAAATATACTATAAAACTATAGGGAAAATACTATATAACAATGGGATTTACAACGTAAGACAATGGAATATAGCTTGTTCGTGTTTTCTGCTTCGTTTTTTCAAAAAAGGCTAAGGGAAGCAAAAAGATGGCATATACTAAAAAAGACGTTTTCTGCTTCGTTTTTTCAAAAAAGGCTAAGGGAAGCAAAAGAGTATTTTTCTTTTATGGTTTTAAAAAATTAAAATTTCAAAAATATACTAAAAAACTATTGGAAAAATACTGTATATCTATGGGATTTACAACGTAAAAAAATGAGAATTAGCTTGTTATTGATTTCTGCCTCCTTTTTTCAAAAAATTACTAAGGGAAGCAAAAATTAAAAACAATCCTCATCAACAAGATAACAAAAAAAAGTCTAATGTTACTTTCAAAAGTTGAAAAGAGCTTTTGGATAATAATTTTTTTGAATTCTAATAAAAATGATAGAAGTAAAGAAATAAAACTAAAAATTTAAAAATTTCTAGGGGATCTACCAAAAACTTTTTCATAGCAAGTTTGGCAACAGTTTCTACAACAATCTTTGACACCACATCTTTTAACGAAAGATAAAGACTTTCTGATAAAAACATTATGGTATGGTTTATGATGGAGTCTGTGATAAGAGTGATTGAAAGTGGATAAATAAAAGTGGTCTTCCAATATTTGTTTAATGAGCTTAGATTTATTTGATAGGGGTTGCTCAATCGAATTTTCGTAGATATCCTTCAGAATATGAGAATATTTCCTATACCTAGAAATGGAAAATTTAAGTCTGCTGAATAATCTACCAAGGGTTATAGAAGAAGCCCCGAAACTAAGGTTTCTTATTTTATTTGACAAGTTGATACTCAGAATTTTGTTTTTGATGTATAGCTTAAAGATATTTTCGATGTTTGAAATTTCGTTTTTATCACCTGGAACAGTTGTAAAAGTAGATACAGGTGAAAGGATTGCTTTGGAAATTTTGGCCAAATAAAGTAGGATTTTCTCAAAATCACTTGGCCTAACCAGGTTCTTTAGCTCAAAAATCAATTTTTTCTCGAGTCTGACATGTTTAGATATATTTAAAACTAACTCGGTCATCTTGCTTCCAGAGATAAGTTTAGAGTTCCTAAATTGTGATTCTAACTTCAATCGATCTAGCATTGATTTAATAATTTTTCTAATTAAATTTCTTGCATCATAATGAGTCATTTTTATCAAATCACGGATGTGTTTATTAATTTGCCTTTGAGTGGAAGGGTCAAATAAGCAGGGTTTAATGGGTAGATCAAACCTAGATTTAGCTAAAGAGGAAATTTTGTTCAATTTCTTAATAACATTAGCAAAATTGAGAGGGTCGAGTTTGTTCTTTAACTTATGCTTTATTTGATCAAACTTATGAGACACTGTTGAAATTTGGTCTCTTAGCTGAGAAGTTATACGATCTTTTCTAAATCTTTGAGCATTAGAAAGTTTGTCTAGAAGTTTTATTTTAGAAACTTCTAAGCCTATGACTTTTTTAATATCTCTCTTAACTTCTTTAGTAGAAGATTGAACAACTCTTTTAATGATATTCTTAAGCTCCTTTATTAAGGCTGGTTTAGATTCCCTGATTTTATGATAACGAGAAGAGTTCTTAATATCGACGAGTTTCTTAACATTGTCTAATCCCGATACGATTTCAGGATTTCTAATTTGACTGATAATTTGCTTTTGTTTTTTATTAATAGAATCGATTTTACCTACAATCTTGAATTGAAGCTTCATGAGATTAGAATTATTTAGGTTAATTAATTTGGATAAAGCCTTTGCCTTTTTAATTTGCAGTTTGATGATTTTTTTAATTTCACTTCTGGACCTTGGTGGAGAATTTTCGATAAAATTTTTAATTATAAGATTATTGGATTTACTGATTATATTTCTATTTATAGGGTTTCCTGAAACTAAATTATTTAACTTCCTGTTAATAGATTTCGATATTAATTTCTCAATTTTAGATAATTTCCTATTCAAATAAGAGGCTGTTGATGGACTTAACAAAAATCCCAGTTTTTCAACACTGGCTCTAATTTTTGCATCTAATCGCTCGATTTTCTTAAATAATTTTGCCTGTGCTTTTTTCTTGTCGAATTTTGAAAGCTTCTCAAGTTCTGAGAGGAGTTTAGACTTTTTGGCAATACCTTTAATCAAGAGTTTGATTTTAGGTCTTTCTTCTAGAGGAGAATTTCTCAAAATCTTTTTGATTGACGTTTTTATTTTATTATTTAAATTTGATAGAGACCCCAAATTATGCTTCGAATCAGCGATAGACTTACTTTTAACATCATAAGAAAACTTATCAATATGATTAGACAATTTCCCGTATTTTTCTGGACTCATACTATTTTTTAATTCAGACTTTGCCTCACTTATACGTGCATCCACTTTAGAAAGTTTATTTTTTAGTTTACTCAATATTCTGGATTTACTGATGTTGTCAAGTTTTTCAGCTTTTTGCTTCAACTTAGCTATTTTTGAGGATCTCTTGATTAAAGCAATAATTTGATGTTTAATTTTCTCAGGAACATTTTTGGATATATCCTTGATTTTTTTTATAACATTTCTATCTTTGATCAATCTTTCTAAGCGCCGATTTTTTTTTTCGGTAGATGCCATGTCATTTACAAGTTTGCGGTGTAGATTGAATTCATTTTCTAGTTTTTTTGAGAGATATGGACTCAGATTTTTGCGAATATTAGCAAGAGAGGCATTTTGCTTATCAATTAAATTTAAAACTTTATCTTTTAGCCTGTCGCCTGTGGCCTTAAGTTTCAATTTGTCTAATTTCTCAATTCTAGCTTCAAGTTTAGATTTTATAATTGTATCTTTGATAATTTTTTTAATCGCGAATTTAGAATCTTGAGGGGCGTCCTTGATGATTCTTTTAATTTTCTTATTCAAGTTGGGACCCAAGGGAGTTACTACATGGTTATTTGAAAGATTCGAACTTTTAGAAATTCTATTAAGCAACTTTTTAATCTTATTTAGATCCTTTTTGATTTTTTTAAGGTCTTGAGGATCAGTTTTTGATTTCAAAGATTTAAAAGCTTTATCTTTGGACCTATTTATGATGTCTAGACTTTTTCGTATTTTATATAGTGTCTTTTTGGGATTGGTATTGATGGTTTTCTTGAGATCTGCTAGTAATTTTGATTTTTCGATTTCAAGGGATATTGCTTTTTTGATGTAATTTCTCGAGGGCTTGGGGAAGCTGGATATAGTATTATTGATGGCATTATTAAGCTTAGTCGATATATCACCCCTAGTTTTGGGGATATTAAAGTTGGGTTGGTTAATTAGACCCTTATTTTTAGAAACTATATCGTTAATGTTGGAAGCGATGTGCTTGACCAATTTAGAACCAGCGATACTATTCAAATTAGCCAATGCAGACGACTGAGTTTTATCCAATTTTCTCAATTTTGAATTTAGATCAGATTTGATTTTATCAATATTGAGGTTATTGACTTTTTTGATTTCGGCTGCAAGGTTAGCCTTTTTAGACTCCAATTTGATTATCCTAGCAACATCCCTTTTGGCCGACTCCGGCAAACTAGTCAGAAGATTTTTGACCAAGCTCTTGATTCGTCTATCTAGTAGTTTATTTTTGGGAATATTTGGTCCGATAATAGTTATCGGTTTTGAGGGTAGTTTCGAGACAAGTCTAACCTGGTTAATTAAATTTTTGAGCTTCTTGGGACCAACTTGTTCTTTAACTTTAGCAAAAAGTTTGTTTTGTGTATTAATTGACCTAATAATTTTTCTTTGAAGTTTCTTAGAAGCATCATTGAGATCTAAAGTCTTTATTTTTTTAAGATTGGATTTTAGCTTTTCCATTTTGATTTGTCCTTTAATCAATTTTTTAATATCTTTTTTAGCTTCAGAAGGAGAATTTTTGAGGATATCTTTAATGATTTTTTTTATGGATCTGTTTATTTCAGGTTTTGTGATAGAGACATGTTTAGGAGCGTTGCGAGCAGAATTATAAAGACCATCGATTTTAGGAATAATTTTGTCTAACGAATTTGGATCGACCTTCTTTCTAAGTTTATCGAGAGCAGCTTTTTCTTTAGCTATAACCTTTTCTAATTTAATGGATAGTCTGGTTTTGATTTTTTCAGGATCCATTTTATTGATTTTATCAAGCTTTTTATTTAATTTATCGAGAATGACCTGCGATTTAATAGCATTGATGATGGTTTTTTTAACTTTTGGAGAAAAATTTTTTGTAAGATTTTTAAAAAAATTTCTTATCTTATAGCGATAATACAGTTTAAAACCAGGTTTTTTCAGGTAATCAACACCATCTTTATCGCTTAATAGCCTAGCAGCTCGTTCAATTTTGGGAACAATTTTTGAAAAAGTTTCGGGGTCAGTTGCTCTTTGGATATTACCAAGGTGATTTTTGTATAAAGCATCAAATTTCGAGATTTTATCTTTGATTTTTGATGCTAAATTTACCGGGTCGTATTTGTTTAAACTATTAAGCAACTTTTCAAGGCGAATTTTTTTAATAATAGCGTCTACCAGTTTTGCCATATCGTTTTTGGAAGAATCAGGAACCTGATCTATAATTTTTTTGAAATCATTATTGAATCTCTTGTGCAATTGATCATTCGTTTGATTAGAATTTATTTTGGATTTATTTCCACTGTTGATCAAATCATTAGCCACTTTGGTTGCTTGCCCTAAAAGGATGTCTAAAACATTGGGACTAATATTCTTTTTTAAATTATCAGAAAGAGTATTGATTTTTTCAGTAACTTTGGAAAGTTTTTTCGTGATCCTTTCGATGGTTAGTTTAGGATTTCGAGTTTGGATCTTTTTTAATTTTCTTTCATTATTATATACTTTTACAAGGGCTTTTATTGCAGCTTTTATGTCTTTACTGATATTTAGGGGAGAGCTTTTAAATATTTTTTTAATCAAATTTTTGGCCTTCCTTTTAAGCTTATTACTAACTGCGCTTTGAGTATCCTTTTTGACAATTAATTTGGCTATTTTATCAATCTTGGCAGGAATCTTGGCAGCCAATTTTGGATCTACAGAATTATTGATTAAAAGCAAACTTTGGTTTTTATTCTGAGTTACTTTAGATATTTTGATTTGTATTTTATCAGCGAGTGTTTTCGGGTCTAGACCATTGAGTCTGTTTAATTTGGCTTCAAGGAAACCCCTATTTAAACTATTTTTGATGAGCTGTTTAGCATCTTCTCTTGAATTCTTTGGAAGGCTACTAATGATGCTTCTGACTGTTTTTCGCGTTTTTTTGTTGATCTTCTGATTTGAGTCTTTTGAGGTTATAGCCTTCTGTTTAATTAAATCAGCGATTTTAGCTATTTTAGCAGATATCCCTGAGAGTTGATTAGGCTTCAATTTGTGGCTTAAATCATCTAATATATTTCTTTGGTTTCTTCTCACTTTGTCTAATTTGTTGTTGATTTTGCTAACTGCCTTTTTGGGATCTATTCTTCCAAGTCTCGCTTTTTCTTTTTGCAGTTTATTGACAATTATTTGTTGTTTTATCAGATTTCTGATTATCTTATTGGATAAATTTGGTTGAGTTTTCTTGATATTTGCAATTGTTTGGTTGATCTTTTCTCCAATGCCTGGCAAGAGAGTAGTTGAAGCAATAGCTGACTGGATAGTTAATGTTGAAGTAGGCGAAGAAGTAGAGGGATAAGAGGTGGCTGATGAAATAGCGGCTGATGGAGAGATGAGTGATGAAGCGGTAGTTGATGAAGAGGTGGCTGATAAAGTGGATGAAGAGACCAGAGATGCAACTGAGGGCAGGATTGAGGGAGAAATAGGCTTTCCTGCGTTCCTAAGGACGATTGCCTCATTGATTTTGGAAAGAGTGTCTTTAATAGCAGCTAAGTTTTCTGGGCCAACTTTTGCTGCTAAATTAGCTAACGGTTGTTTCTGTTTGGATTTAAGATCGTCTAGTTTATTCCTCAGGTCTGATTTTACCTTTTCAGGATCGAATTTTTTGACCTGATCTATTTTAGATTGCACTTTGACCTTCTCGATCTTTGCATCTATAACTTTTCTAACATCTTCCTTGAGATTTCTCGGTACTTTGTTTATCACCTTGTTAATGTCAGATTTTAATTCTAATTTCGCCTCGAGTCCTACTTTCTTAGCCTTTATTTTTCTCCTTCTAAGCCTTCTAATCATTATTTCAATCTGTTGTACAATGATTTTGTATTGAGCTACGCTTAAAGTTTTCTTGATTAATATCATTATTCGCTTTTGCTCTTGTTTATTTTTTTCAAGGTCTTTGGCAGCGGATAATCTTAGTGATATTGGAGTATTACTGTAAGTTCTTTTTAACTCTCTTGTCAAAATAATTCCTTCTATCTTAGATAGCACCAATTTCTTTATATTGAGTTCGTCGGTCGAGGTAATATTTTTCACTTTCGAAAATATGTTTCCGATAACTGCTTTTTGAACTTTATCAACGTTTATTCCTCTTGAACCTATATCTTGACTAATGACTTTATCGTTTCCAACTTCGGAAATTTTTTTCTCAATTTTTCCAATGTTTTTTGAGTCGACTTTGGATCTAAGAATTTTCATAAGCTCAGCTTTTTTGAGTTCATCTTGTTTAATTTTATCAGCTAAAGCTAGATTATCTTTTAGAGACATTTTCAAATTGTTTTGGGACATTTTTTTATGTTTTTCGAGACGTATTCTAACATTTATAATGTTTCTAACCAAACTTCTTACTTTGAGAGGGACCATTTTGATTTTTCTCATTATAACTCTGTTAACGTTTTTTTGGACAATATTTCTGATGTTGGTTGGTATCTTTGGTCTAAGTTTTTTGCTGAGTTTCAGAACCTTTTCTATGAGATTCAATCTTTTAAAAAATTCAAGGAAATTCTTTTTCTTCATCCTCCTTCTTATCTTTATCAATAATATTTTTTCTTCTTTTGTGTATGCAATGACTTGGTTCAGAAGTTTAACCCTAATTTTTATTGGAACTTTGTTATCCAAAATTTTCAGAATGAAAAGAAGTTTGATTCTTTCAATCTTAAATCTAATGATTGACATAAAGTATTTTCTTAATGGTAATTCTAAAGAATTGGAGGTAGCAGATATTAACCGCTTTATCGGCTTCTCTATATTATATGAAAAGATGGTAGTAATCTTGACTTCGCTCGTATTTCTAACAATCTTTTCTATTTCAGAAATATTTTTGTGAATTTTTTCGAAAGTGTCAGGATCTATAGATTTCTCTAACTGAGAATCATTTGATTTAGATTTTTCGTTTTCTTTAAATATGTTTCTAATAAGGATCGACTTGATTGTAGAAGTTTTAGTATACTTCAAATTTAATTCAATTTTGACTACCTTTATCCTCGACCTAATTATTGAAAGCACAATCGTACGATATTTCTCAGGGGTAATTTCAAGGGTGAGTCTTATCAGTTTGGCAACCAAGTCACCATATTTTGGCGGCGAGCCATAGCCATGAACTTTCAAATCAAAATCTGGAAGACTGTAAACAGAATCTATGTTCCCAGATTTACAAAGAGGACAATTAAGTTGTCTATTTAATCCTATTATATATCTGATTAGTCTTAAAAGATCCGAAGGCTTCAAAAACTTTTTAAGCTTGACTGCTATCTTGATCCTTTGGATAGCTATCTTCAATAGATCTTCTTTTGCCCTAACGAAATCTTTTTTTGTCATAGAGTGACCATTTTCTTTCAAATCAAACACTATTCTAGCATATTCACCGTCTTTGATCATGAAATCTCTAATCAAAATTTTATTGGAATTGGTTGCAATCTCTTTGATTTTTTTCTTGATGTATATTACTTGATTGTGGGTAAGATAATAGAAATTTTTTCTTATAAGGGACCTATCTGCCATCATTCTTTTTACATATTTGCTAAATCCATAAATCTCTCTACAACCTACGCAGCATTTTGCTCTAATTTTAGGGGATTTTATCAAAACTCCCATAAACATACTCCTAAATTCTTCACATTGAGATTTGTTGTGATTTCCAAAACAAGCAGTTTCACAACTTTTTCTTTTAATACAGAATTTTTTAAAACACTTTCTGAATTTTGTGATTTTTTTAATAAAGAAATTGTAGCATTTTTTACTAATCAACACAGGTATTTTTCTTATAGAAGTTTCTATTTCAGAGCCATCATTATTTTTGGATTCAATCTTATTTCCAGGTCTATCTATAGGATTTGGTTGGATATCACTTTCTCTTTCATCGCTTCTTTTTTGGGGGGGCTGGGAAAAGCTAGGTGGATTTATTACATCTTTCGGAGTGACTACTGGTGAATAGAAGGTTTGAGGTTGGAAAACAGCACCCATACGGGCTTTTCTAGGTTTTCGAATTTTCCCCCTTCTTCTGTGAATTTTTCTTTTTCTCAGTCTTCTAAGAACGGCCCGATTATAAGATGGTGCATAAGCTCTGTTGACAAAAATCGGGGCTGGTCTTATTCTGGCTCCTATTCGGGGTTTTATCCTTCTACTTGGTAACACCCCACCTGGAGCCATAAAGGGACTTCTTACCATAGATCTTGGTGCAATTCGATTTGATCTGAATGAAATGGGTCTAATAACTTTTCTTTGGGGAACCATTCTATATGTATTCGGGATTACTTTTCTACAATTTGCTCTATGGCATCCTCCGGATCGATGCCCTAGCCTTATGGCATTTGTATCTAAATCTTCATAATTTGATTTTTCCAAATATTCTTCAAAGGCGGTTGGTTTTTTTGAAAATGGAGGGCTGTATTCATTCTGAAAATATTGTGGTTCTATTTTTGGTACATATGAAATTTGCCCTACTTTTTCATTGGAATCTGGAGTGTTTATATTTTCGGAAATTGAGTAATCTACAAACAAATCCTTACAAAATGTCCTTTTTGAACAGAACAGGAAAATAAAAACCAAAATTCTCATCTCCAAATAACTTATCCTTGTTTGTTCCAACTATGAAAATATTTTGAAGTTATTTTTATTGAATGGGGGCATTAATATTTTCAAAGAATTTTTTGAAAAATCACATAGATATCTGTATCCCTTGGGAACTATATATAATTGCATTGTGATATAGTTATCAACTCAAAGATCTCCTAAATGAATCAGTTTTTTGGGAGTGGGATTTAATCTTTTTTTTTATGGAGCACGTTAAATATTCATTTTCCAACTTTTTTTAATATAAATGGTTTA
Organism: Smittium mucronatum; assembly: GCA_001953115.1. NCBI lineage: Eukaryota > Fungi > Kickxellomycota > Harpellomycetes > Harpellales > Legeriomycetaceae > Smittium > Smittium mucronatum. The sequence continues at coordinate 8,170 of LSSL01000178.1, read as the reverse complement.
TATTAATTTGTATTAATTAAATTTAATGGTCTATAGCGGAGAGTTGAAATTTTTCTACGAGTACTATTTCTGATAACAGAAGTCTAAGTCAAAAAAAGGTCCGATTAATATATAAGCCCGCCAAACCCAACTTTGCTAACATTTTGAGGGGGGGATACAATTATGGCATAACTAAAGCAATGAATATTTACTTTTGAGAAAATTTCTAGTTTTTATTTCTAGATATCGAATTATAATATTCTAGAAAAATCGATGGGGCTATTAATAGATACACGAGTTCATCATGATTTTAACTAATCTATTAATACTTATATTTTCCTATCTTTAAATTACCACCCTACATCATCTCTTATAAATGAGAATTAATAAAAATTACTTGATAAGTATTGGACCATGGATATTTCAATGATGTGGGGGAATGTGTTTAATATTTTTAGAACAAAAATTTAATTTGATCTCAATTAACAATCGGTTTTTTATTTGTGGGTATAATTAATATATATAATATAGAGTTTCAATTGTTCTTACCTAGCCAAATAACTAATAGCCCTCATTCCTTTTATATTGTCTACAAAATAGTTTTATCGAGTGTTTTATCTAGATTTGAAGTTTTGTGGAATACATGTGCTATCTTTTGTCTTTAGATGGATACTTTACTTTAAATAAAGCAATTATAAACTAATCCTATTTAAATTTTGGCGCCTATGGGAAAAATTATAACTTTTGAAACTTTTTGAAGGAAAAACTAAAATCCAATATATTTATTTCTCTAGAACCAAATTAGCGATAAAATAATTTTGACTTTGCAAGATTTATATTTTATTCATCAAATTTAATCTATAATTTATCGATCTTGTTTCTAATCAAGAATGAAAAAAATAAATTTTAAATATGAGTTCAAATTGTTTTTAGAATTTATAAAAGATAAATATTAGAATCCTTTATTCAAAAATTATTTATATGGTTTTATATTTGTAAAAAGGATTATTTTTTAGAGGATATTTCAAAAAATAAATCTCCTAAACTATTGACAAAAATTTTCACTATAAATTAAATCACTCTTAATTTTCAAATATTTGTATAATTTGTTACAGGGTTTTTCATTCTAATAGACCCTTTTTTTAGATCCGCGGGGTTATTTTTTTGATTAAAATAAAAAAATCGTTATCATTGGGCTTAATAATTATTTATACCAATCAAAAAGAAAAAGTTTATAATACCTAAGAACAATAGGATTTTTACCAATAATGACATATATTAATGCCTAAAAGTTAAGGTGACTTATTGGTAATAAGAATGACCCCACAGGTCCAGAAAAAAAAGTCTATTGGAATGAAAAAAAGGGTCTAATGGAGTGAAAAACCCTATAGTGTTCAAAAATCAAGAGCATCAAATTGCGTATATAATATATTTTTTAAAAAAATCTTTTGGATTAAATTTTAACTTGAGGCAAACATTTATTTCTCCCATATCCTAAATTAATTTTTTTAAAAAATCACTTTATTGTATTTTTTAACAATTTTTCAGAGAGCTAAAAATAGAGGTTTTGAATGAGGTTCATTTATTCCCATCTGTAAACTCATATTCTATTTTTTTAAAAAAATAAAATAAAATAAATTTTATTTAATCAAAATTTAATTTACGAAAAACTGTAATTTAATAACGAAATATTTATTTTTCACAAGTTTTTTCATAGCAATAGACCCTTTTATTAAATTTTTGGGGTTATTTTATTGATGAAAGTATCAAAAGCGCTATTATTAGATTTAATAATTATTTATACCAATAAAAAAACAAAAGACTAAGTATAACTAAGAATAATTAAACTTTAAGCAATATTTGCGAAACTAATGTTCATAGGTGAAAGTGGTTTATCGGTTGTAAGAATGACCCCACATGCTAAGAAAAAAAGGTCTATTGTAATGAAAAACCTTATAATTATTGAATTTTCAATATTTTCCTAATTTGAAAAAATACCATTATAATTTTTAAAGCTATTGGATTCCCTAAATTTAGAATTAAAAAATAAATATTATATTGGAAAAATGTTGAAATTTTCTTGAATTAAAATTCTTTCGATTTTTATTAATTTTTTTTGTATAAGTTGTTTTATTTCGTTATAAAGCAATTAAAAACTAAACTAAAAAAATGAAAAAAAGAATAAAAAGGTTTATATAAAAGACTATTATCCTAACTACAAAAAAATATTCTGCTGGACTACCGGCTTCGTACATACGGGAAAAGGGTTCAATCAGGTATTTCTTTCTTGATAGTAATTTATTCAAAGGGAAATTAAAAATTTTCGTTTGTTTTTTCTAAAAAATGATATCCTTTATGCTCCCTTCTACAATGATAACTCTTAGTAAAAAGACCCACGTATTTAGCTTAAGTTAATGCCTCAAATAGAGCTATCTGATGAGAATCATAAAAAATTAATATGAATAAATATGAATTGAATTTCTGAAATCTCGGAAAAAGTATTCATCTTTAGATTGTTATTTTTCCACTTTTTATTATTAACCTACGAAAATTAAAAAACTAATTAATATAATATTTCCAATTTTTAATTATCATAAAGGGTGCCTTAATATTAAACTATATAGCTAATGGTTTTTATAGTAAAAAATTCTAGCATATGGAAAAATATTCCAATTGAAAAAATGATCACATAGTAAAAATATGTTTTAAATCTGCATCCTTACTATACCTGGCAGTTATTTATTCAAGATCCAATATTTCGGGTTAGAAACGAAATTTCTATTTATTCTGCATAAATCTAAATAAACGACATATCCATTATACTATAGCACTTTTATCAGCAGTACAAGTTTCTTGAGATTTTTTTTAATAATAAATTTTAATTTCATCTAAAATTTGCAATTTTAAATATTTCAAAATGTTTTGACAAAAAAAAATAGACAGTTTTGTGATTATAATAGGTGAAAAAATATTTTTTATTATTTTCTATCGATTTTGCTTCCATTTGTGAAATTCATATGAGTTCAATGGTTATTTGAATAAATGTCAACTAGATAAAAAAATTAAGCAAAATATCTCAGCAGTGCTAAATAAACTAGAAAAAAAAATATTTAATCCCCGAAATAAATTTCCCTAAACTTTTAGGACAGCTACAGAATTTTTATGTGCGCTTTGATGATTTTTACTATTTTACGGGTGAGTAACTTATTGAAGTAATAAATATAAAACTCAACGAATCTGTTTCCCAAGCAACTTTTGAAATATTTTTTAATTGGAAGTCTAAATCTAATATAAATTTCGCACCACAGATTTATCTAAAATGATGACATCGTTGTTTATAAAATTTTCGGGATTAAAAAATTAGGGATAATTCATATCATTGTTTGAAAAAAAAAAAAATTACAAGCAAAATTTTTAACTTGAACTAACATTTTTTAAGATAAAATTTACAATTTTTATATAAACTGTAATTTTATTAAATATTTTTTGCATTTTATTAACTTGATCGTGAAATTTTTATATCACTCTTAATCTAATCTCAAATAATAGCTAATAAATCTACATATTAAAATAGTTGAAAATAAAATTGAGTTTATCGTAATTGTGAATTTTTTTATTTAAATTAATCCCAGCACCATTAAATTTTACTCACATCTAAATTAAACCCTTTAGAGCATACTTAGATTAAATATAACTTTGACACAAACTCCAATGAAGTTTAATTTAGAAAATCAACTTTTCAGCAATAAATATAATTTCATAAAATCAGTATAATTTTTTTAAAAAAACATCATCATATTTAATTATAAGTTGACAGTATTTTCTCTTCGTTTTAATACATGGGAAATAATCTATATTTAAATACTTCTCAAAAAAATGTTTGAACTGGATAAACTTTTCGAGCTACAATTATCCCTTGATTTTACTGAGATTTTTCTTGAAATTTTTTGATGTTTCTTTAATGACGAAACTTTTTAATAATTTTTATTTAGTTACTAATCTTTGAAATTTAATCGCCCAATATAGTTTCTTATAAGCACCAACTTGATATAATGAATATATTTTCATGAGTGTAATATATCGATTTATTTAAATTAGTTTTAACAGACCTATGGTTAAAGCTTATAATTTTTACAGTTAATATCTGCAACATAAAATATTTATAAGATTTCATTTTTTATAATTAGCTTAAATATAGCTGATTAGGTAATAATTAAATAGGCTTTAAATTTTTTTAATTAATCTTGTAAATTTTTAAACCTTTTATTTGATGATTCTCAGATAAGAAATATGATATCATTCAACACCAGTTCATTACAGTCACATAAAAAAATTGGAGAAAAAAGTAGAAAATGTTTTTTGTTTCACTTGGGACTAAATATTAGATCTTCCTTATAATTTCATATTTTTATTTTTATTTAAGCTTTCAGAAATCATACTCTATTTAATATGAATTGGTGATATGATTTTCAAGTAGAAGGTTAAATGGTTTACCAGAAAACTAGATCCAATTTTTAAGAAAAGTACACATTTGATTTTTTGAAAATGGGCTTAATGAATTCATTAATACATTATTGAATCATCCAAAGACTTTTGGCCAAATTTTTTTTTTATAATGAGTCATTCCATGAATTAAATTTTTAAAAAGTTTCGTTATTAAATTTTTGGTTTATTTTTTAAATATCTCATCTCTATGCGTGTAAGGCTCCTATGTTTATATAGCTATAATTAGTTTATTCAATATCTAAATTCAAATAAGAAAGCTTTGCAACTGTAAGATAAAATAGAGCTTCTGTTATACCGGCCGGAAAATTATGATGAAATTGCTTTATATTAAAAAAGAATTATATAATTAAAACTTGCTGATTACATATTTAAACAGAAAAAATAAAATAAAAAAGAATTATACACAAATTCCGTGAGTTGAATACAATTAGATATTTATTGAATTTTTATTATTAACCAAGTTGCATTTTATGAATTTACCTTTTTCTGACTAAATTCACTTCAAATTAGGCTCTGTTGAAATAAAAATTTTTTATTCCGACTAGTAATTATTCACATATCCTTTTTTAACATTTTGAATTCAGTTTGGAGCTATCAAAATTATTTCTTGGGTTATGATTATACCTAAAAAAATACACTAATATCATTAAAGCTTCTTTTATCGGCTATCCAATACAAAAATAATTATTAAAGCACTTACGAAATTCTAATCTGATCTAAATTTATGTTAATAACATTGAATTTTTAAGTTTAGTCACAATTAACTAATAGGATTTTAATATTTTTAAAATTGAGCTCAAAAAAATCTGCTCATATCTATTCATAATTTTGAAATGCCTATAGGAAAAATTTTGTTATTTTTTTGGAAACGCAGGGTTTAAACAGACCCTAATATTTTAATTTTGCTTAATCAATCCCCATATACCCCCCCACCCCGAATTTTTATAAATAATTAAACTAAAAATTAGAATTTTTTTTTATATTTTAAGCTGATCTAAAAAAAGGTGTTAATAAAACATAATAAATATATTTTTATGTTTTCAAATTAAAAAAAATCTAAACCAACTTTACAAAAAGATTTTATTCGATAGTTCTATAAGTGGGGGGTTTTTTTATTAGGTGTTAAAAATGTCCTATTTTTTTGTTTAACCGTTTAAATTTCTCAAAAACGTAACATATTATGTTTTTTTACTATCCATTCAGCATTTTCATTTCACAGGGCGGACTTTTACCAAAAAGAATTCTAAAAATAACCTTATTTTGTGTCGAATAAAAATTTGAATAAATAATGCAAACTTCAGTATTTCATATTGATTTTTTGGTCTTAAAATAAAAATACTGAGATTAAAATTTAAGAATGGGTTCATTTTTAGATTAAAATCAATAATATAATCAGTCAAAAGAATTCAATTTACGGATTTCGAAATAAATTTAGAATAATAGTTAAAA